>CBVK0100604806.1:0-16670 GCA_900067695.1 Picea abies | reverse complement strand
TATGTGGAGTATTTCCTCTTGGTCTCATTCAACTTCTCACTGAAATAGGCAACAGGTCTGTTATCCTGACTCAGAACAACTCCTATTGCAACTCCACTTGTGTCACATCTTACCTGAAATGTCTTCCCAAAATTCGGCAAGATCAGAATTGGTCGTTATGTTATCTTCTCCTTCAGTATATTGAAGCTCCTTTCAGCCTCCTCTATCCATTTAAAAGACTTGTGCATCTTCTTTATTGTATCCATCATTGGTGAACAAATTCCACTGAAGTCTCTATTGAACTTTCTGTAGAAACTTGCTAAACCATGAAAGCTCCTTACTTCGAACATGCTCCTTGGCGACGACCATTCTCTGGTCGCTTTCACCTTTTCTGGATCCATCTTCAATTCATTCGAGGATATCACAAAACCCAAGTAAATGAGCTTTGTCTTCATAAAAGAGGACTTCTTCAGATTGATCAGCAGCTTCTCCTACTGTAGCCTCCTCATTACGAGTGTTAGGTGCCTCAAATGATCCTCTTTAGTCTTGCTAAAGATCAGTATATCATCCAGATATACAACCACGAACTTACCAATGAAATCTTTTAGAATTTCATTCATCAGCCTCATAAAAGTGCTCGGGGATTTTGTTAAGCCAAATGGCATAACTAGCCACTCATACAGACCTTCATTCATCTTAAAGGTTGTTTTCCATTCATCACCTTCTCTCATCCTGATCTGGTGATATCCACTTTTCAGGTCTATCTTAGAAAATAAATTTGCTCCACTTAAGCAATCCATTAAGTCATCCATTCTTGGTAAAGGAAATCTGTACCTAAAGGTGATCTTGTTGATGGCTCTTGAGTTTGTGCACATTCTCCATCCTCCATCTTTCTTTGGGCTTAACACAGTTGGTACTGCACATGGGCTCAAACTTTCTCTGACTAAACCCTTATCCATCAACTCTTGGACATGGTTCCTCACCTCCTCATTCTTAAGGTGTTAATATGTATGTTGCTTTATTTGGCAGGCTTGCTCCTTGTATCAAGTCGATATGATGACTGATACTCCTGATGGGCAGTAATGAGTTTGGCAACTCATCCACCACTATATAAAATAAATTATCCAGCAGCTCTTGAACTTCTTCAGGTAAATCATCCATTGATGTACTCGTAAGGATGACTCTGGGTTTCCTCACCACAATGAACTACATCTCCTATTCTTCCTTGACTTCTTTCAGGAGTTCCTTCCCACTCATGAGAAGTATACTTGTGTTGGCCTTCTCTTTCACTCTCTTCTCCTCCATTGGTAGCAACATATGTGTCCTAGCATTCTTCTCCAATGTATGTGTATTCTTCCTTCCATCATGAATGACATTTCTATCAAAATGCCATGGTCTTCCCAACAAAATGTGGCATACGTCCATGGGAATTACATCCCATTGGATTTCATCTTTATATCCTCCTATTTTAATTTCAACGGCATTGTTTAGTGATCATTACCTGGTGTCCTTTTTGCATCCATGAGACTTTGTATGGCCTTGGATGTGTAGTTGTCTTCAGCTCCAATCTCTCCACCATCTATGTGGATACTAGATTGTTAGTGCTCCCATTGTCAATGATCACCTTGTATACTCTATCCTTAGTCTTGCAAGCTATCTTGAAGAGATTATTTCTCTACATTGGCTTCTCAATTTCTGCCTCTGGCTTTAAGAGAACTTTTCTCAACATCAGGGATGCTCAACCCTCTACTCCTTCTGCTTCAACATCTCTTTGTCATGCTTCTGAAATGTGAGCTTCTCCTCATTCCTTCTTCTTATCGAGACATTCCCAAGACATGTGCCCTATCTTTCCACAGTTATAGCATCTTACTCCTCCTCTGCCTCTTCCTCTAGAAGAGTTTCTTCCACCATTCTGTCTTCCTCGTGAACTTCCTCCTTGTTCCGAGTGATTGTGTGGTTTCTTAGCCTCGTCCTTAGACTGATGTGCTCTGTCATGGTTAAATCCCTTGCTTTTGCTTAGGACCAAGCCTTTACCTCTTCCTCGCTGGTTTTGTTTTTTGGCCAGCTTCTCCTCTGCCTTCAGTGCAAACTGATAAGCATCTTCCACAGTCCTCACTGACATCATGCTAAGTTCATCCTGGATTTCATATCTCGAGCCATTTATATATCTGGCGAATTTTTCTTCGTCTCTTTCCCTTTGTCCAGTTCTGATGTTCAGTCGGTAGAACTCCTCAGTGTACTCCTTGACTGTCATCCCTTTCTGTCTCATGTTCTGTAGCTTCCTAAACAAATTAATCTGGTAGTCTTTGGGTATGAACTTAGCCTTTAGTTTGGCTACCATCCTGTCCCAACTCTTTATCTTCTATTTTCCTTTACTTCTCCTCTCAGCCTACAGTTCGTCCCACCACAGTGTTGCATGCCCTTTCAGCCAAGTGACTGCCTGCTTCACCTTCTTTTCCTCATCGACATCTTCATATTTGAAGTTTTTGTCCATGGACCTTATCCATTCCAACAGTTCTTCAGCATCTAGATTTCCCTCATACATGGGGACCTCTATCTTAGCTCTACCTCCCAATCTAGCAACTTCTCTCAACAAACGCTCTTCTACAGCATCCTCTCCTGTAGCTTCTTCAACCTTAGCCTCTTCACTTTCTGCATCACTGACATCCCCAACGTCAGGTTCTCTTCTCTGTGTTGCTTCCATTGCTTCCATTCGGGTGCGAAACTCTCGCATCTCCCTCTCTACAGCATGGTTGGCTAAAGGTAGATCTCGTCTTCTTGGCGGCATTAGGTCGACTATCTATCACACACACAGAGTACAACTCTGAGTTCTCTGTCTCCTTCTTTTCCCTCCTTTTCCTGAAGCCTACAGACACAAAATCTTAGGCTCTAATACCACTTGATGCAGACCCCTATCCCTTCTAAGGGTTGTGCAACCTCTCGGTCAGGATCTTTTGATTCTAGAGCCAAAATGGCTCTTCTGGTTCCAAACTGGAACCCTTCGGGCAAATATACAGGTCCCTTACAAATGCTCATTTGGCTTTCTCGGACACCAAGTGTGAGGTCCCACAGCATACGACCAAGGGCCATGACCTTGCACCAAGTCGAAAAGGTGCTTATCGGGAACTGGGACTTCACAAGTCAAGCATCACGTTCCTTCATCCCTCGAACCTCCAGTAGCCAAAATGCCAAAATATCAGGGGCCGGGACTTCATAAGTCAAGCATTCCATCTCTTGGTCTCGCTGAAAGGCCAAAATGTTCTGGTTCTTGTTCCTTCGGGATTTCACGTTTCGCGAAATTAGGGTGCAAGGGATGCCCTTGCCCCTTAGAACCTCTAGTTGCCAAAAAATTGAAATGTCCTAGCGCCTGTTTCTTTGGGATTTCATGTTTCATGAAATCAGGATACAAGGAGTATCCTTGCTCCTTGGAGTCTCCGATCGCTTAAAAGCCGAAATGTCCCGGCGCCTGTTTCCTCAGCGCCTATTTCTTTAGGATTTCATGTTTCGCTAAATCAGAGTACAAGGGGATGTCTCTGCTCCTTGAAGTCCTCGGTTGCCGAAAAGCCGAAACACCAAAATGTCCTGGCGTCTGATCAACGACTCACAACGATCCTTGGGATCGACGGTCTTGGTCGAATCACGATTTCGCAATTCAGGATTCTGAAAGACAAGATCCTCTGTCTTCCCAACTCACGGTACCCAAAGTCGCGAAATGGGCGTCGAGAAACTCTCGCCGCTAACCTCCTCGCAGCTCCACCTGATCCAACGGCCTGGGGGGTTTCAGTGTTCCTCCTCGAGGACTCTCCACCGTCCATTCAGGTCTTTGAACTCCCCTCACCTGGATCTAAGCAGCGTTAAATTCTGCACTCCTTCTTCCAATCGGAGGATCTGCAGGACTTTCCACCGTGATCCAATGCTCGACGACGTTCTTCCTCCTGAGCTTTCACTCGCTCTAGACTTAGACGATTTTCTAAGTCTCTGAAGACTTGGTCTTTGCTTCTTCCAGAGGATGAGTTCCTAGATCTCGACAACACTTTCCGAAGTGTTATCCCTCCTGATCTTTGTCTGGTTCAGTCTTCGATCTCCCGCACACTCCTTACGTCTAAGGGATTTCCATGACATTTCTCTCTGGCTCGATGCACACCCTGCAGAGCTCTCAGTGAAGAGAAACGATTGAAACTGCTAAAACCTTACAGTTCCATTCACTTGTTTATAAAACAAAAATTAACAGGGAAAAATGCACACAGTCCAAACATCACACATTTGGGTCAAATTTCGATTATGTTCTATTCACAAGTGCCCACTGGCTACATAATACATACAAACTACAGTAGCTCAAAAGATGAGATTTTCTGCTCCAACATAGTTCTCTTACAATTGTTTTCTCTGTATTACATCTCTCTCCCTTTTTCCTACTGCCGCTAACTGGGCTTACAAACTTTTACATAACTCAAAATGTTCCTAGGGTTTCCCCTGGCTACTTGCCTACTCTAAGCCTTATCCTACACTATCTTAGTCTAGTCGTATTCCAGAGCCAAAGTGGAAACTTTTGCTCTGTTTACAATTTCAAAAACTTGCTTCAAAGGGAAAAATCCAGCACCGGTTCAAGCGTGCCTCCAAAGGTGAATTTCGACGCTGAGTGGAGGCGGATCCCGAAATTGTTTGTGACTGATCATGTTGAAGTTTTGGAGGAACTCTCACGTGTTGGGTGATCCCACCTTTGCACGCTTGCCAACGATGCTTCTGCATCACAAGGGAGTTGACCCTTGACATCACACACTATAGGAGTTGACCTTAGTGTTTCTAGAGGGTGTAGCCTCTAGAAGTCCACATGGGAGTGCCATGTGTGACAAAATTTCTCCAAATCATACTTCTCTATGAATTGAGTTGAGTTGATCTATGAGGACACTTATTCGAGAAGCGATAAGTGAATTTGGGCTTATAACCCAACATCCCATGTGGAGAGCACATGAGAACATGTCAAGGGAGTTGACCCTTGATGTCACACACAATGGGGAGTTGAACCTAAGTGTTCCTAGAGGGAGTAGCCTCTATAAGTCCACATGGGAGTGCCATGTGTGAAAAACGTTTTGCTACTATGGTGGTTGTGTACCACTATGTAATTTCCCCCACCTCTTGATGAAGAGGTTTGGAAAGACTTAGTGGTCTAGGCATCCCCACTAGACCATATTCTCACACAAAGGGGAAAAGTCAACCAAACTAATGTTATATTTTTAAGTTGACTTAATGAAAAGGAAAAAAGGGTTAAAGAGGTAACTCAATGAAGGAATAGAGCGCTAGAAGTTGAGTTAGGAGTTGACCCTAGGGGTTAACTTAACTCAACAAGGAAACAGAAAAAAGTATAAAGAGAAGGCTAGCGCGCACCTCTTAGATCATCTTGGATATTTGGTATTTACTTGTTGATGTTCTTGAGCATACAGTTTTGAGGGTTTTGATATTAAAAACCATAGACAACAACTCAGTGGTGAAATATTCCACTTGCCTTGTTCCAAGCTTGGTCTCAGGGATGAAATATTCCACCCAAACCATTCTACATGCATCATCTATTCAAGAGGATTAGCAGGGTTGTACTAGTTAGGGTTTTTCAGCAAGGGTGCACCATTTGTGGAAGAACAATTTGATCCAACCTATTGAGGAAGCTTTGGGAGAATGCATCATTAGGGTTTTCCTTGCAGGCCCTTACTCATCAATTTGAAGGCTTCCTTGAGGAGTTATCATGTCCCTATCATTGTTTGCAGGTTGGGACGACTTTAGGAGAAAAAGGACGATTTGGTGATTCAGTGATTTGAAGATCTAGGAGGCTATACCTCAGATCTAACCTTGAAACTTCTCTTAGGGGTTTGCGGCTGCTCAATCTATCATCCTGGAGATTTTCAATTGATTTTGAGACCTTATTCAGTCATAACGAATTATTGGCCATATTCAGGGTTTCAAGAGGGTCGTACCAGTTTGGGGTTTCTACAGTTGGAGGAGGCATTAGTATTTTGGATCCATACTTTAGGAGGAGGCTATTATTTCCCTGATCTATCACTTGGAGGAGTTTGGAAGCATTTGGGAGTCTTCATCTTCAGGAGGGTCGAACCCTTTGTCTCCATTGTCTTCAGCAGGCCGTACCAGCATCTTGAGGGTTAGGCTAAACCCTAGTTTTGTATTGGAGCGTTCATCTTATATTACAACCTTTGGGAGGCTTACTTTGTATCTCCGGGAGCATTTTGTATGGAGTCATATTATTTTCTTGAAGCCATTTGAAGCTATTCCATATCTACTTCTCTATTGTATCAGGTGCTTGCTTTCTTATGATAAAGTTCAGATCTTTTGTGGTTCTTATCTTGTGTATTGTTGAGATCTTCATATGTTGAAATGCTTCTTGTATAAATGTGGTTGAATAACTGAATAAAACCTAAGGCCAAAATGTTCATGGCCAACCTGCATAAACAACAATAAACAATCAAATCAGTGGTTAGTTAGTGTTTCCAAGAAAAAAAATTGGCTTGGGAACATTATAGTGGTATCCGAGCTCTGATCCTCCCAACCTGTGACGATTAGTGCATGCAGAGGTACAATGGTATCTTTATGGACCGAAGGAAGAAATAGGCAAGTGAAACAGAGGCCAAGATGGAGGTTTTAGGTGATGATGGTGAGCCCCAAGGCTTGGCTTACTTAGCACGAGAGTTTAATAAAGCACTAAACCAATCAGAAGGTAAATTGGTTGTCCACTTGCAGGAAAACTATAATATAACCCGAAGAGGGAAAACAAAAATCAATGAGACCTTGAATAAAGTAGATGACAACATGAAGAAGGTGGATGAGAACCATACTAGGATAAGCAAACTATTGATGAAAATGAATCACAAGGGGAAGGGTCCAGAGGTGTATGAAAATAGAGAAATCGGTGGATCACATGGTGGAAACAAGTATAATCCGAAAAGGGCTCCCAGGTATAATTTCGAACATGTTTCCTATCGTTAGTCTGAGGGAAACCATGGGGGAGGTACTCCACATGAATAGATGGGTAGCAAGGTTACCCCTAGACCATACTTACCCACGTTCATAGATGAATAGGTGCAGCATGAACAGGTGGATGATTTTGTTGAGAAGATGGCATAGTGCACCAGGGGGTACCATGAATTGGATATAATGATTCAAAGGCAGATGTCCTTGGATCAATACTGTCAGCTCAAATTCAAAAACAAGCCCAGGCCGAACCACGGGAGTAATTATGAGTTTGAACGTAGAGCGGGGAAGATGGAAATCCCTTACTTTGATGGTACAACCAAGATGACAACACAGACATGGGTTCATAAGCTGGATACTTATCTACAGCTTAATCCCATGAGGGAAATGGAAGCTATCAAGTTTGCCACCATGTACTTAGATGGAAAATCTCATGATTGGTGGTATCATGGACTTACCACACTAGTCCACAATCAGATAGTGATCTATATAGAGTTCACTAAGAGGCTCATTGACAGATTTGATCAGGGGGATCTTGAGTTGCACTTTCGGGAGCTCACACATCCCAGGAAGATAGGAGCAGCAGAAGTGTACATTGAATAATTCCAGAGGCTTGCATTCATGGTGCAGGATATATCACCAACCAAACTCATGATGCTCTTCATTTAAGGGTTGATGGAACCCTTGAAGGGTTAGGTAAAGGCTTTTAATCCTACCAACCTACAGGATGCTATTTGGAGGATGAGAGATCTAGGGCCAGCTGCCAAGCCGAAATTTGTGTCGAGACCACCTCTTAACACAAGAGGGAGAGATCAGAGACCTATAATGAACCAAGGAGGATGTGACCCAAGGGGGTTTAACAGGGGCCAAGGCAGAGTGGATGAAAACACCATAAGGGAATTGAGGAGGAAGCAACTTTGCTTCACTTGCAAAGATCCATGGAACCCATCACGCAATTGTATGGGTCATGGTCAAGTGTACTATATAGAAGTAACTTCAGACAATGAGGAAGAGGAGGATTTCAACCAGATACAAAACATAGAGGCAGACACCACAGAGACAACAGAGGAGGAAACCACCACAAAGACAATATGACTGAGGAGAAATCCACCTTAGCATCTATCAGCGAAGTGCCCAAATATAACACTTTCACGATGAGAGGAGTCTTGAAGGGGAAAAAGGTATCAGTGTTGATTGATGGGGGAGCTTCTCACAACTTCATTGACTCATCATTGTTGCGAAGGATGCACATACCCACGATGCAATTTGAAGGGTTCAAGGTGGTGGTTGCAGGTGGGCGCACCATCCCTTGTGACAGGTACATTCCCAGCATGAAGCTTACATTGGGTAGGCATGAGTTGATACAGAATGTCTATGTGATGGATCTGACAGATACCAACATCATCCTTGGAGTTCAATGGATTAGTACGTTGGGGCCTATCACCACCAACTACAAGACCATGGAGATGTCCTTCAAAGAGGAGGGAGGACGAAAGGTAGTGCTCCGAGGCATGACAGGTAACTCAACCAAGGTAGTTACGACCAAGAGGATGGAGGCCATCTTCAGGAGAGAAGAGATAGTTTATGTAGCTGAATGCAGGATTTCAGCATGTGTGGATGAGCAGGGAAAGGTTCACTATGCACCATAAATCCAAGAAATCATTGACAAACACAATGATTTCGGACCTATCCCACCAGGGGTGCCACCAGACAGGGGGTTTGAGCACATTATTGATTTGAAGGAAGGAGCCAAACTAGTCACCATCACACCATACAGACATCCGAAGAAGTATAAAGACGAAATAGAGAAATAAATTAAAGAGTTCTTGGATATGGGGCACATCAGGCCGAGTTCTATCCCTTTTTCTTCTTCAGTAGTGTTGGTCAAGAAAAAAGATGGAACTATGTGCATGTGCATTGACTTCCGGGCACTGAATAAGAAGACAATCAAAAATAGATATCCTATACCAAGGATTGATGAGATGTTGGACGAACTACATGGGGTTGTCTATTTCACAAAAATTGACCTATGCTCTGGCTACCATCAAATCAAAATGAGAGTGGAGGACATCCCAAAAACTGCTTTCAGGTGTCATTATGGTCATTATGAGTTCTTGGTGATTCCCTTTAGGTTAACCAATGCCCCAACCACGTTCCAATATTGTATGAACCATTTCTTCAACAAACAGTTAAGGAAGCACCTTTTGGTATTTTTTGATATCTTGCTCATTTATAGCAGGATGTGGGAGGAACACCTTCAGCACGTGGATCAGATTTTGTCTATCATGGAGAAACAGTCACTATATGCTAAAGAGTCCAAATGTGAGTTTGGAATGACAGAGGTTCTTTACTTGGGACACATCATCGGAGAAAAAGGGGTACAGGTACATCAGGAGAAAATTAAAGCCATTATGGAGTGGCCTACTCCTAAGACACTCATAGAATTAAGGGGATTTCTAGGCATGTGCACTTACTACAAGAAATTTGTCAAAGGGTTCTCTCAACTTTGTGCACCCTTGACCAATTTGACTAAGAAGGGAGCCTTCAAATGGAGTGAGGAGGCTCAATTTACATTTGACAATATGAAAAAGGTGATGAGCACATGCCCAGTCTTAGCCCTACCAGATTTCGGCCAACCTTTTACCTTGGAGTGTGATGCCTCAGGAGAAGTTATAGGGGCCGTAATGATGCAAAACAAGCACCCTCTTTCCTATGAGAGCCGAAAACCCAGGGGACCTGAGCTACTTTACAACATTTATGACAAAGAGATGTTGGCCATCATGCACGCTCTGGCCAAATTTAGGAAATACCTAGTAGGTGCACGGTTTGTGGTCAAATAAGATCATAAAAGTCTTAAGTATCTGTTGGAGCAGAAGGACTTAAATGAAAGGCAACAAAAATGGGTAACTAGAATACAAGCCTATGACTTTGAAATTGAATTTGTCAAAGGGAAGAACAATGTGGTGGTTGATGCATTGTCTAGGAGGCCATCCATTTATGCCATGACAAATGTGTCTGTTGATTGGAAGGACCACTTGGTGATGGAGTATGCAAAGGATCAGTTCTCTTGTTAGCTAATGGACAGACAAGTACAGGGTGATAACTTCAGGATCGTTAACAACCTCATCTATTATAAGGGCCGAATCTTTGGTTCTTGGGTCGACCTTCAAGGCCAAAGTGTTGCAGGCATGTCATGACTCGCCAATGGCAGGGCACCAAGTGATTGGTAATACATACAGGCAGGTGAGGGAGAGGTTCTCATGGAAGGGCCTCAAGGAGGATTTAATGAGGCATGTCAAGGAGTGTACTACATGTCAGGAGAACAAGGATGAGCACACTCACCTGATAGGACTACTACAACCACTACCCATCCCAGAGCACAAGTAGGAAAGCATATCCATGGATTTCATAATAGGGTTTCCAAAGGTAGAAGGGAAAGACTGCATTTTCATAGTGGTGGACATGTTGATGAAGTTTGCACACTTCTTCTCCATAGCTACAAACTTCAGTGCAACACAGGTGGCTGAAGTATTCTTCAGGGAGATCTTCAGACTACATGGCCTACCAAAAACCATTGTCAGTGACAGGGATAGCAGATCCATGAGTACATTCTGGAAGGAGCTATTCAGATTATTTGGTATGGTCTTGACCCCTAGTACCAACTATCATCCTCAAACAGATGGACAGACCGAAATAGTCAACAAATGGGTCGAAGGTTATCTCAAGAATTATGTGGCAGGGCAGTGGAAAGCATGGGTCAGGTGGTTATTGTAATGTCCTCCACCTCTTGATGAAGAGGTATAAGAAGACTTAGTGGCCTAGGCATCCCCACTAGGCCATAGTCTCACACTGAGGGGAAAAGTCAACCAAACTAAGGTTATATTCTTAAGTTGACTTAATAAAAAGGTAAAAAGAGTTAAAAGGTAACTCAATGAAGAAATAGAAGAGTTGGAGTTTGAGTTGGGGTTAACCCTAAGGGTTAACTTTACTCAACATGGAAATAGAAGAAAAGTATAAAGAGAAGGCTAGGGCACACCTCTCATTCCTTCTAGATTTAGATATTTTTCTTGTTGATTATCTTGAGCATACAATTTTAAGGGTTTTGATATTACAAACCCTAGTGAGCAGCTTAGTGGTGAAATATTCCACTCGCCTAGCTCCAAGCTTGGTCTCGGGGATGAAATACTCCACCCACACCATTCTAAAACTATCATCTATTCAGGAGGACTACCAGGGTCGTACCAGTTGGATCAGTAGGGTCGTACCAGGTAGGGTTTTCTTACAGGGGTGCACCATATGTTGAAAAAGAGTTCGATCCATCTAGGAGAAGGAGCCTTGGAGAATTCCAACATTAGGGTTTTTCTTGCAAATCCTTACTCATCAGTTTGAGGGCTTCTTGGAGGAGTCATCACGTACCTATCATCTATTTGCAGGTTAGAACGATTTCAGGAGGAAGGGGACGAGTTGGTGATTCAATATTATTCAGATCTAGAAGGCTATAGGCTAGGTCTGATCTTGGGACTTCTCTCAAGTGCTTGTGGTGGCCTGATCTATCATCTGAGAGAGTTTCAGAGCATTCAGATCCCATATTCATCTAGGCCATACTATTGGCCATTTTCAAGGTTTCAAGAGGGTCGTACCATCCTAGGGTTTCTGCAGTTTGAGGAGGGAGCTTCAGTGTTTGAGTTCCATACTTCAGGAGGAGGCTTCCATTGTCTTGATCTATCCTTGGGGAGGAGTTGGCAGCATTTGCAAGTCTTTATCTCAGGAGGGTCGAACCCTTGGGGGTCTTTGTCTTCAAAAGGTCGTACCAGTAGTCAGCAGGGCCATACCAGTTGCTTGAGGGTTAGGCTTAAACCCTGGTTTTGTAGTTGAGCATTCATCTTCTATTGCAGCCTTTGGGAGGCTTGATTGGTATCTTTGGGAGCATTTTGTATGCAGCTCTATTATTGTTTTGAAGCCATCTATTCTAGATTTGCTTCTCTATTGTATCATGTGCTTGCTTTATTATAATAAAGTTCAATTATTTGCTTGTGGTTCTTATCTTGTGTAGTGTTGATGATATTCATATGATGACAATGATGCTTATATAAATCTATGGTTGAATAACTGAATAAACCCTAAGGCCAAAATTTTCATGGCCAACCTGCATACACAACAAATAATAATCAAATCAATGTTCAGTTAGTGATTCCAAGAAAAAAATTGTCTTGGGATCATTACAGTGGTATCAGAGCTTTGATCCTCCAAACTTGTGAGGATTAGTGCATGCTGAGGTACAATGGTATCTTTATGGGCAGAAGGAAGAAGTTGGCTAGTGAAACAGAAGCTGAAATGGAGGGATCAGGATATGACCGTGAGCCACAGGGCTTGGCTTTCTTGGCAGTCGAGTTTGACAAATTCCATCAAACCATAAACCTTATAGAAGGTAACTTGGTCCACCATTTATAGGAAAGCTAGGAGACAAACCGAAGGGGTCAAGCCAAAATCACTGAGATATTGAAGAAGGTAGACGAGAATCTAAGGAAGATTGATGAGAACCAAACTTGGACAACCGAGCTATTGATGAAGATGACTCATCGAGGGAAAGACCCTGATACGTATGGAAACAAAGAGGTTGTTGGATCCCATGGGGAAGTCAGGTATAATCTGGAAAAGGCTCCCAGATCCAAAGGAAGCCATGGAGGGGGCACGTCACATGGATAGATGGGGAGCAAGACGAACTCTAGACCATTCTTGCCCACATTCACAGATGAACATGTACAACAGGAACAGGTGGATGACTTTGTTGAGCAGATTTCCCTGGATTAGTATTGCCAACTCAAGTTCAGAAACAAGCCCAGGTCGAACCACAGGAGTAGTTCTGAGTTTGAACGAAGAGAAGGGAAGATAGAAATCCCATACTTTGATGGTACAACCAAGATGATAGCCCACACATGGATACAAAAAATGGACACTTATTTGCAGCTTAATCCCATGAGGGAGATGGAGGCCATAAAATTTGCCACTATGTATTTGGATGGAAAGGCTCATGACTGATGGTATCATGGACTCACCACCCTAGGCCACAACCAGATAGTGACCTACACAAAATTAACCCAAAGACTCATTGACAGATTTGATCAGGGGGATCCTAAACTACCTTTCCGGGAGCTCACACAACTCAAGCAAACAGGTGCAGCCGAGGCATACATTGAGGAATTTCAGAGGCTAGCAGTCATGGTGTAGGATATATCACCAACCAGACTCATGATGCTTTTCACTGAGGGGTTGATGGAACTCTTGAAGGGTTGGGTAAAGGCTTTTAAGCCTACCAACCTAGAGGATGTTATTTGGAAGACAAGGGACCTAGGACCAACTTCCAAACCAAATTGTGTACCTAGGCCACCCCTTAACACCGGAGGAAGAGACCAGAGACCTCCAGTGAACAAGGGGGGACGTGACCCAAGAGGGTTTGACAGGGGTCGTGGCAGAATGGATGATAACACCAGAAGGGAACTGAGAAGGAATCAACTCTGCTTCACATTTAAGGAACCTTGGAATCCATCACACAAGTGTATGGGCCATGGCCAAGTACACTACATAGAGGTGACCTCATACAATGAGGAGGAGGAAGATTACGACCAACTCCAGAACATGGAGGTTGAAACCAAAGATACAACAGAGGAGGTGGTCACAGAACATGACAATACGGATGAGGGGAAAGCCACCTTGGAATCTATCAGTGGGGTACCCAAATTCAACACCTTTAGGATGAGAGGAGTCTTCTAGGGTCAGAAGGTATCAATGTTGATTGATGGGGGAGCCTCTCACAACTTCATTGACTCAACACTGTTGAAGAGGAGGCATATACCCACGGTAGGATTTGAAGGGTTCAAGGTGGAGGTAGCAGGTGGAAACACTATGCCTTGTGATAGGTACATTCCAAGTATGAGGCTTACATTGGGTAGGTATGAGTTAGTACAGGGTGTGTATGTGATGGACCTTCCAGACACTAACATCATCCTTGGAGTCCAATGGCTCAGCACATTGGGACCTATCACCACCAATTACAAGACCATGGAGATGTCATTTATAGAGGAGGGTGGACGAAAGGTAGTGCTCAGAGGCATGACAGGTAATTATGCTAAGATAGTTATGGCCAAGAGGATGGAAGCCATCTTCAGGAGAGAGGAGATTGTATATGCAGCTGAATGTAGGATTTCGGCACGTGTGGATGAGTCGGGTAAGGTTCACTACACCCCAGAGATCCAAGAGATCCTTGACAAGAACCACAAAGTGTTTGGACCGATTCCTCTAGGGGTGCCACCAGATAGGGGCCTTGAGCATATCATTGAGCTGGAAGCAGGGGCTAAGCCAGTCATCACCACACCATATAGGCATCCAAAGAAGTATAAATTTGAGAAGAGAACACCATCAAAGAACTTCTGGACATGGGACACATCAGGCCGAGCTCTAACCCTTTTGCTTCTTCAGTGGTGTTGGTCAAGAAGAAAGACGGGACGATGCGGATATGCATCGACTTCAGGGCCTTGAATAAAAAGACAATCAAAAACAGGTACCCTATACCTAGGATTGATGAGTTTCTAGACGAACTGCATGGAGTTGTCTATTTCATCAAGATTGACCTTAATTTTGGCTACCATCAAATCAAGATGAGGGAGGAGGACATTTCAAAAATAACTTTCAGGTGTCATTACGACCATTATGAGTTCTTGGTGATGCCCTTCGGGTTAACCAATGCCCCAGCTACGTTCCAATCTTGCATGAACCATGTGTTCAACAACAACTGAGGAAACACTTGTTATTATTTTTTGATGACTTGCTCATTCACAGCAAGACATGGGAGGAACACCTTCGACATGTGGACCAGATTCTATCTATAATGGAGGAACAATCACTGTTCACTAAAGAGTCCAAATGTGAGTTTGGAATGAAAAAATTTCTTTACTTGGGACACATCATCGGAGAAAAGGGGGTATAGGTGCATCAGGAGAAAATTAAAGCCATCATAGAGTGGCCTACCCTTAAGACACTGACATATATGTGGGGATTTCTAGGCATGTGCACTTACTACAGGAACTTTTTCAAAGGGTTTTCTCAGTTGTGTGCACCCTTGACCGATTTGACGAAGAAGGGAGCCTTCAAATGGAGTGAAGAAGCTCAAATTACGATGGATAAAATGAAAAAGGTGATGAGCACGTGTCTAGTGCTAGCACTTCCAGATTTTGGCCTACCTTTCACTTTGGAGTGTGATGCCTCATGAGAAGGCATAGGGGCCGTACTGATGCAGAATAGGCACCCTCTTTCCTATGAGAGCCGAAAAATTATGGGTCCTGAGCTACTCTACAACATTTATGACAAAGGAATGTTGGCTATCATGCACGCACTAGCCAAATTCTGACAATATATGGTAGGTGCAAGGTTTATGGTCAAATCATATCATAACAGTCTTAAATACCTATTGGAGCAGAAGGACTTAAATGAAAGGCAACAGAAATGGGTGAGCATAATACAAGCCTATGACTTTGACATTGAATTTATCAAAGGGAAGAACAACATGGTGGTTGATGCATTGTCCAAGAGGCCTTACATTTTTGCCATGAAAGGTATATTAGTTGACTGGAAGGACCACTTGGTGATGGAGTATGCAAAGGATCAGTTCGATTGTCAGCTATTGGATGGACAGGTACAGGATAATAACTTCGGGATTAGCCAAATCTTTTTGGTTCCTGGATCGGCCTTCAAGGCCAAGGTATTGCAGGCATGTCATGACTCACCAATGGCATGCACCAAGGGATTAGCAAGACATACAGGAAGGTGAGAGAGAGGTTCTCATGGAAGGGCCTCAAGGAGGACATAATAAAGCATGTCAAGGAGTGTACTACATGCCAGGAAAATAAAGATGAGCACACTCACCTAGTAGGACTACTACAACCCTTACCCATTCCAGAGAACAAGTGGGAAAGCATATCCATGGATTTCATCACTGGGTTGCCAAGGACGCAGGGGAAGGACTTCATTTTTGTAGTGGTGGATAGGTTGACGAAGTTCACACACTTCTTCTCCATAGCCACAGACTTCAGTGCAGCATAGGTGGCCGAATTGTTTTTCAGGGAGATTTTTAGGTTGCATGGCCTACCCAAGACCATTGTCAGTGACAGGGACAACAGGTTCATGAGTACATTTTGGCAGGATTTGTTCATATTGGTGGGTATGGCGTTGACCACTAGTATTGGCTATCACCCGCAGATGGATGGACATACCAAGATAGTCAACAACTGGGTAGAAGGCTACCTCGGGAATTATGTAGCGGGGCAACGAAAAGCGTGGGTCAGATGGTTGCACTTGGGAAAGTACTGCTACAACACCACCCAACACATGTCCATAGTTATAAAACCATTCAGGGCCTTATACAGTTATGACCCACGATCTTTTGTAGAGATTGCTTTTGGAGATAGCAGGGCACCAATGGTACAGGATTGGGTACAATAGAGCCAAGACATCCTCAAAGAGCCGAAGGATCATCTACAGAGAGCACAAAATCAACAGAAGGTCCAAGCAGACAAGCACAAGGTTGATCATACCTTTGAGGTTGGTGACTTAGTCTATCTAAGGCTCCAACCATACATGCAGGATTTTATAAAAATAAGCGGAGCAGAGAAGCTATATCCACGTTTTTTTGGACCCTACAGATCGGAAGAGCGTCGTGTAGG
>CBVK0100604805.1:0-13325 GCA_900067695.1 Picea abies | reverse complement strand
CCCTCTAGGGGAAGAAAACCCAACAAAACTTCCTTATTATAGATAGCCAATACAATGCCAAGAGATAACTCAAGCTAATACAAAATATCCTATCCAAAATATGCGCCACTCTCTCTCTTTCTTCTCCAACTGCAATTCTGAAACTTGTCTCTCAAATGAGCAAGTGTTGTGTGTCTAAGTGAGGCAATGGCCTCTTTATTTATACAAGACTGGCATGTGTGAAGTGTCTCTTCACTGGCAGGTCCGACTTCTCAAACTGGGTGGTTATAACCACCTTTAATATATTATGGGGCCTCTTTAATATATGTTGAGGCCAACTTCTTATTCTCCCTATTATAATTATCATTTGACCAATCCACAAAAGGGGATTTGGTCCTATTACAATAGCCGACATGATCAATCCACAATGGGGATTGATTCAATGAATAATATATCACATAATAATAATAATACACTTTGTAGTTACATTATTTCAACACTCCCCCTTAACAAGAAGGGTATTCTTCAACAACATCAGGCGAGAGAGAGGTCTGCATCATCAACGACATCAGGAGGGCAACATCATTAATATCATCTTGGAGCACTGATTGGCATATCTATAAATCATCGGAATTTTTCTTCATTGGTAGGCATCATCATTCTCAAAGGAATGCAATCATCATCTGCATCAATATGGATTAGTATAAAACTAATACATCATCATCATCATAGCACGAGGTTGTCTCATCATCATCATACTAGAATGGAATTACGTCACAGCTATAAAGCTGGAAGCACAGTTCTAGTCTCGTCTCATAGTCTTGCTTTACATCATAGCAATAAAACTGGAAGCAAGATACTCGTCCTGCTTTACGTCACAACCATAAGGTTGGAAGCAGGATGCTAGACTGGCTTTACGTCACAACTATCCAGCTGGAAGCACAGTTCTAGCCTCATCTCATCATCTTGCTTTACATCACAACCATAAGGTTGGAAGCAAGGTATATGTTATGCTTTACATCACAACCATCAGGTTGGAAGCAAGGAACATGTCCTTCTTTACGTCACAACCATTGGGTTGGAAGCAGGGTACTAAACTTTCTTTACATCACAGTTGTACAGACAGAAGCATAGTACTAGTCATATCACATCATCTTGCTTTACATCACAACCATAGTGTTGGAAGCAAGGTATATGTTCTGCTTTACGTCACAACCATCAGGTCGGAAGCAAGATACTAGACTGGCTTTACGTCATAGTTATCCAGTCGAAAGCTTAGTACTAGTCACATCACATCATCTTGCTTTACGTCACAACCATTAGGTTGGAAGCAAGAGATGTCTCATCACAACAACTACTCCCCCTTTCGAGGAAGGTCCTTTCGGACTATGACAAGCTTATCTTGAAAGTGCTCAAACTTTAAACAAGATAGAGGCTTGGTCAACACATCAACAACCTGTTTATCTGTGCTAATGTACTGGAGCTTTATAGCTCCTCTCTGCACCATGTCACAGATGTAATGATATCGGATCTCTATGTGGTTCGACTTGTCATGAAATACATGATTCTCTATCATCTTTATGCAGCTTTGGTTGTCACATAGGATCGAGGTTGCTTCCATCTCTAGGTCAAATAGACCGGTCAACAACTTTCGAAGCCATATAGCTTCATAGCTAGCAGAACATGCAACAATGTATTCTGCTTTTGATGTGCTGAGAGCAATGCTAGATTGCTTTCTACTTTTCCATGAGATCATGGTTGATCCCAAACTAAAACAACATCTAGAAGTTATTTTCCTGTCAGCAACGCTTCCTGCCCAATCTGACTCAGTGTATCCACTCAATGTGAAATCATGATCTCCGTCATAACTGAGACCACAATCTAATGTACCCTTAAGGTACCTCATCACATGTTTTGCAACCACAAGGTGAACATGTCTGGGCTCTACCAGAAACTGACTCAAGGTGTTCACAGCAAAACAAATGTCTAATCTAGTGTTCGTCAGGTACATCAGTGATCCAATAATCTGTCTGTACAAGGTGGTATCAATCGATTCTGACGAAGTGTCGACCAACAGCTCTAGTTTCGCTTCCATGGGTGTATTCATGGGCTTGCATTCCAACATGTCGAATCTCTTCAGGATTTCGACTGCATACTTCCATTGGTTAAGGAAGATTCTCTTTGGACTCTGCCATACCTCAAGACATAAGAAATAATGCATTAGGCCAAGGTCTTTCATTTCAAATTCTGAGGCAAGTCTCTTCTTACATTCGGTGATGATATTTTCTTCTCCAGTTAAGAATAAGTCATCCACATATAGCAATAATATCACTGCCTCATCATTCATAACCTTGAAGTAGAGGTTAGAATCTGCTTTACTCTTGGTAAAGCCTAAGCTTGTCAAGAAACTGTCTATACGGCCATACCAAGATCTGGGAGCTTGCTTCAATCCGTATAAGGCTTTCTTCAATTTACAGACATGAGACTTCCTATCTTCAACTTCAAATCCTTGAGGTTTCTCTATATACACTTCCTCTTCGATGACACCATTTAGAAAGGTTGTCTTTATGACCATCTGGTGTAACTTCCACTTCATCTTAGCTGCAAGGGCTATGATGGTTATGATCGAAGTGTATCTGGCTACAAGAGCGAATGTCTCTTCATAGTCAATGCCTTCTTTTTGAGAAAAGCTCGAGCGACAAATCTTGCTTTATATTTTTCAATACTTCTGTCAGCAGCATGTTTTATTTTGAAGAGCCATTTGGAGGATACAACATCTTTACTCTTCAGTCTAGGAACTATTTCCCATACATCATACTTGATTATGGATTGGTATTCCTCTGTCATGGCATATGTACATTCTTTCATATGAAAGGCTTCTTCAAAGCTCGTAGGCTCCTTCTCTAGGAGGTCACACATCAAAGCCGTATAACTAGAAAATGGCTTTGGTCTTTTCACCTGTCTCGTGGTTCCTTGGGGAACACCATACTTCTCCCCATCTCGAATAAGCTCTTTGGCCCAAGATGGCTTTATTTTATGGAGGATTGTCATCTGAGGTGGTTCTTGAAATTTCACTATATCATGATCTTCTGGAATTTCCTCATCAGGGGAAATTATGTCTTCCCTCACTGGTTCTATGGCTCTGGGAACCTCCCTCTCTGCAGTTCTGGGGATTACGGGTTCCTCTTCATATACTTCTTCAAGCTGGCATCTTCTTGATTTCTTGAGCACTGCATCTTCATCAAAGGTCACATCCCTGTTGATCTCAATGTGTCGATGACCGGGTATATAAATTATGAAGGCCTTGGAGACCTCACAGTATCCCATAAATATTCCTTTCTTTCCTGAAGGTTCCAACTTATTTCTCTTCTCT
Organism: Picea abies; assembly: GCA_900067695.1. Taxonomy (NCBI): domain Eukaryota; kingdom Viridiplantae; phylum Streptophyta; class Pinopsida; order Pinales; family Pinaceae; genus Picea; species Picea abies. The sequence goes on along the minus strand of CBVK0100604805.1, from coordinate 9,973 downwards.
TTCGGTATATGAATAAATACTGGGCAGCCAAATATTTTGAGATGGCTTACCTCTGGCTTCTTTTCGGTGAACATCTTTTCCGGGGTCTTGAACCCAAGTGCACTATGGGATAATCGGTTTTGCACATAAACAATCGTCATTGTTGCTTCTGCCCATAAGCACATAAGAATATATTGACCATGGATCATAGTCTTCACAACTTCCATTATCGTTCTGTTCTTTCGTTCAGCTACATCGTTTTGTTGGGGATTGTAGGGAGTAGTGAGTTCCCTCTTGATCCCAACATCTTTGCAGAAGTTCATGAACTCTTTTGAGGTGTATTCTCCTCCATTATCTGACCTGAGTATCTTAATCTTTCTTTCAGAAAGATTCTCTATCAATGCTTTGAATTCCTTGAACTTGTTGAACACTTCATCTTTAGATTTCAAAAGATACACCCAGGTCTTACGAGAATAATCATCAATGAATGATACATAGTATACATACCTGCTAATGGAGGCCGATGGCATTGGGCCACACACATATGAATGAATGAGTTCTAGGACTCCTTCTGCTTTGATGTCTCTCTTCGGAAAAGGGTTTCTTGATGTTCTTCCCTTGTGTGCATCCATTGCATACACCTTCATGGTCGACCTTAAGTTCTGGTAAACCTGTGACCGCTTTGCATATGTATGGTAGTGCCTTGTAGTTGATGTGAGCTAATCTTCTATGCCAAAGTTCACATGAGTTTTCAATGGCATGGGCCATGGCAGTTTCTGAGTGACCCTTTAGTCTATACAAGCCATTTTCTTCACTTCCAATGATGATTGCTTCATTTATGGTTTCAACTTCTCCATCTATAAAGGCAACTCTATAGCCTTTCTTTTCTAAGGCTGAAATGGAGAGTAGGTTCTTTTTCAAACTTGGTACATATAGTACGTCCTTCATTTTTAATGAATTCCTTGAATTTAGTTTGTAGTTTGATTCTCCCACTCCCTTGATGGGATATTGTAATTATCTCCAAGTGTCACTTTCTGAGAAAACTTCTTTTTCTGAAACACAAGAGAGAATGTTTTTCTGACCTGTCATGTGCTTGGAGGCACCACTATCAATGAGCCATGTGTCCTCTCCATGTGTTACCGATCCTGAGAGGGCTGAGATTAAGACATAGTCTTTGATATGTTCTCTTATCATCTTTGCAGGTGGCTCTTCATCTTCGACTGCATGGGCATGGTGCCTCTTATGTTTCCTCTTGTATTCTTCTTGTATGGCTGGACATAATTTCGCAATGTGTCCCATCTTGTCACAATGATAGCATTGTACAGATGAGTAGTCTTTTTCCCTTCGTTATCCTCTCTTTTGAAATCTCCTTGGATGAGATTATTTATTATTGAATTTGTTTGGCGGTTGAGGCTCTTTATGAGTCTCCTTGTGGAAGTAGGGTTTCTTCCTTCCTCTTTTGGTGTGAGTAGCTAGGGCTTGATCATCATCTCTTGCTAGTAGCGCTTCACAATTAGCTACTCTTGTTTCTTCTTGGATGCATTCTTCCCATAGACTATCAAACTTTAGTTTCTACGTTCTGGCACATATCGTTTGGATGAATGCATCCCAAGGTCTTGTGAGACCATTTAGAGTTGTCATTATGAGCTCGTCTTCATCTATGGTGTCTCCAATCGCTTCTAACTATTGTTTGAATTATGAAATTCTAGAGAAATATTCTTGGATCGTTTCTCCTTTCTGCATCCTCATATTCTTTAGTTGAGTTCTTAGATTCATCTTCCGGTTTATGTTCTTTCCTTCGTACAGTCTTCTTAGGGCATCAAACATTTCTTTCGAAGTATTCTTTGATGACACATAAGGAATCAGGTGGTCTTTGATTGAATCTACAATGATTCTTTGGGCCCTGATTGTGTCCTTTTGATGCTTTGCTTTCTCTGCGGCATCTTCAGGTTCTGGCACTTCTTCTTTGATGAATCTTGCCATGTCATTCTTTGCAAGGATCAGGCCGATCCTATACTTCCAGGCATGAAAGTTTTCCACGCCTTCCAATTTGTAAGCGAGCTTCGTGCTTGCAGACATCTTTTACCTGGAGCTAGGAAAATGACCAAAAAATGAAAGTGCTCAAAATCAAATTTTGAACTTACCAGGAGATGCGCTTGGTTGAGGTGAGTAGCTTGGTGTGCTTGGATCTGATAAAATCCAACTTTTACCCTTCCAAACTTGATCTGCAGATTTCTAAACTGGTGCTTCTGGTACCTCTGGTACTCTGGTACTAGGGTTTCAATTTTCGGGAGATCCACCCACTGAAAAGGTGCGCTAATGATGCCAAAGTAATCCTTGAGGGAGGGCACACTTTTCTAGATGGTTTTGGGGCTGAAAAGATTCACCATAAAAAAAACCCTAATTTGCATGTATGACAATAGTGACATTTTTCTCTTGCGAAATATGCTCTCTTCATCTTGGCTCTGATACCATGTTAATGTTTATGTCATTATTATAGTTCTTTGCATTTCAATAGATAACAACAACATAAAGACAAGATCACTAAGAAATACACAATCACAAGAGACACAACATTTAGAAATACACAATCACAAGAGACACAACATTTATCCTGGGAAACCCTCTAGGGGAAGAAAACCTAGCAAAACTTCCTTATTATAGATAGCCAATACAATGCCAAGAGATAACTCAAGCTAATACAAAAGATCCTCTCCAAAATATGTGCCACACTCTCTCTTTCTTCTCCAACTGCAATTCTGAAACTTGTCTCTCAAATGAGCAAGTGTTGTGTGTCTAAGTGATGCGTTGGCCTCTTTATTTATAAAAGACTGGCACGTGTGAAGTGTCTCTTCACTGGTAGGGCCGACTTCTCAAACTGGGTGGTTATAACCACCTTTAATATATTCTGGGGCCTATTTAATATCTGTTGGGGCCAACTTCTTATTCTACCTATTATAATTATCATTTGACCAATTCGCAAAAGGGGATTTGGTCCTATTACAATAGCCGACATGATCAATCCATAATGGGGATTGATCCAATGAATAATATATCAGATAATAATAAGAATACATTTGCAGTTACATTTTTTCAACAATCACACCTATTGAGGTGCTACCTCCCATGGATGAAGAAGGGCAACTGGTTTTGATTCCGGAAGAGATATTAGAGGTTCAAGAGAAGAGGCTCAGAAAAAGAAGCATCAAAGAGTATCTGATAAGATGGAAGGATCTACTCATTGAGGATGCCACATGGGAGAATAAACAAGTGGTATGGGAAACAGGTTTGGAATTGCTTGAGGGCAAGCAATTTCTAGCAGGGGAGACTATAATGTCCCCCACCTCTTGATGAAGAGGTCTAAGAAGACTTAGTGGCATAGGCATCCCCACTAGGCCATAGTTTCACACTGAGGGGAAAAGTCAACCAAACTAAGGTTGTATTCTTAAGTTGACTTAATAAAAAGGTAAAAAGAGTTAAAAGGTAACTCAATGAAGAAATAAAAGCATTGGAGGTTAAGTTAGGGTTAACCCTAGGGGTTAACTTAACTCAACAGGGAAATAGAATAAAAGTATAAAGAGAAGGCTAGCGCACACCTCTCATTCATTCTAGATTTGGATATTTTTCTTATTGATGCTCTTGAGCATACAGTTTTGAGGGTTTTGATATTACAAACCCTAGTGAGCAGCTCAGTGGTGAAAGATTCCACTCACCTAGCTCCAAGCTTGGTCTCGAGGATGAAATACTCCACCCACACCATTCTACAACTATCATCTATTCAGGAGGACTAGCAAGGCCGTACCAGTTGGATCAATAGGACCTTACCAGGTAGGGTTTTCTTGCAGGGGCGCACCATATGTTGAAGAAGAGTTTGATCCAGCTAGGAGAAGGAGCCTTGGAGAATTCTAGCATTAGGGTTTTGCTTGCAAGCCCTTACTCATCAGTTTGAGGGCTTCTTGGAGGAGTCATCACGTCCCTATCATCTATTTGCAGGTTGGAACGATTTCAGGAGGAAGGGGATGATTTGGTGATTCAATATTATTCAGATCTAGAAGGCTATATGCTAGGTCTGATCTTGGAACTTCTCTCAAGTGCTTGTGGTGGCCCGATCTATCATATGAGAGAGTTTCAAAGAATTTAGAGCCCATATTCAGCTAGGCCGTAATATTGGCCATATTCAGGGTTTCAGGAGGGTTGTAGCATCTTAGGGTTTCTGCAATTTGAGGAGGGATCTTCATTGTTTGAGTTCCATACTTTAGGAGGAAGCTTCCATTGTCTTGATCTATCCTTGTGGAGGAGTTGGCAGCATTTTCAGATCTTTATCTCAGGAGGGTCAAACCCTTGGGGGTTTTTGTCTTCAGTAGGCTGTACCAGCAGTTAGCAGGGTCGTACCAGTTGCTTGAGGGCTAGACTTAAACCCTGGTTTTGTAGTTGAGCGTTCATCTTCTATTGCAACCTTTGGGAGGCTTGATTGGTATCTTTGGGAGCATTTTGTATGCAACTCTATTATTGTCTTGAAGCCATCTATTCCAGATATGCTTCTCTATTGTATCAGGTGCTTGCTTTCTTATAATAAAGTTCAGTTATTTGCTTGTGGTTCTTATCTTGTGTAGTGTTGGATCTTCATATGATGACAATGATGCTTATATAAATCTGTGGCTGAATAACTGAATAAACCCTAAGGCCGAAATGTTCATGGCCAACCTGCATACACAACAAATAATAATCAAATCATTGATTAGTTAGTGATTCCAAGCAAAAAATTGGCTTGGGATCATTACAGTTACACATGGGGGAATACTTCTATAACACCACCCATCACATGTCCATAGGCATGACATCGTTCAGGGAATTATACAACTATGATCCACTCTCCTTTGTGGAGATTGCTTTCAATGACAGCAGGGCTCCAATGGTATAGGATTGGGTGTAGTAGAGTCAGGACATCCTCAGAGAGCTGAAGGATCATTTACAGAAAGCACAGAACCAACAGAAGGTCCAAGCAGATAAACACAGAGTTGAGCGTACCTTTGCGGTTGGTGACTTAGTCTATCTAAGGCTCCAACCATACAGGCTGGCTTCTATAAAAAGAAGCGGAGAAGAGAAGTTACAACCACGTTTCTTTGGACCCTACATGATTAACAAGAAGGTAGGGACCGTAGCTTATGAGCTGGAGTTTCCACAGGGCAACAGGGTACACAATGTCTTCCATGTGTCCTGCCTGAGAAGGCCATCGTTGAACAAATCACACCTCTTGAGGTGCTGCTTCCATTGGACGAAGAAGGACAACTGGTCTTGATTCCAGAGGAGATACTGGAGGTTTGGGAGAAGAGGCTCAGGAAGAGAAGCATCAAAGAGTATCTGATTAAGTGGAAAGATTTACCCATTAAGGATGCCACATGGGAGAATGAACAGGTGGTACGTGAGACATGTTTGGAATTGCTTGAGGACAAGAAATTTCTAGCAGGGGAGACTGTAATGTCCCCTACCTCTTGATGAAGAGGTTTGGGAAGACTTAGTGGTCTAGGCATCCCCACTAGAACATAGTCTCACACAAAGGGGAAAATTCAACCAAACTAATGTTATATTTTTAAGTTGACTTAATGAAAAGGTAAAAAGGGTTAAAGAGGTAACTCAATGAAGGAATAGAGTGTTGGAGGTTGAGTTAGCAGTTTACCCTAGGGGTTAACTTAACTCAACAGGGAAACAAAAAAAGTATAAAGAGAAGGCTAGAGCGCACCTCTCAGATCATCTTGGATATTTGGTATTTGCTTTTTGATGCTCTTGAGCATACAGTTTTGAGGGTTTTGATATTACAAACCCTAGAGAACAACTTAGTGGTGAAAGATTCCACTCACCTTGTTCCAAGCTTAGTCTCGGGGATGAAATATTCCACCCACACCATTCTACATCCATCATTTATTTAGGAGGATTAGTAGGGTCATACCAGTTAGGGTTTTCCAACAAGGGCACACCATTTGTGGAAGAACAGTTCAATCCAGCCTATTGAGGAAGATTTGGGAGATTTTAACATTAGGGTTTTGCTTGTAAGCCCTTACTCATCATTTTGGAGGCTTCCTTGAGGAGTTATCATGTCCCTATCATTGTCTGCAAGTTGGGACGGCTTTAGGAGAGAGAGGATGATTTGTTGACTCAATGATTTGCATATCTAGAAGGCTATACCTCAGATCTGACCTTTAAACTTCTCTCAGGGGTTTGTGACTGCCCGATCTATCATCCTAGAGAGTTTCAGTTGATTTAGAGACCTTATTCATCCAGGCCGAATTATTGGCCATATTCAGGGTTTCAGGAGGGCTGCACCAGTTTGGGGTTTCTGCAGTTGGAGGAGGAGGCATCGGTATTTGGGCTCCATACTTCAAGAGGAGGCTATTATTGCCCTGATCTATCACTTGGAGGAGTTTGGAAGCATTTGGGAGTCTTCATATTTAGGAGGGTTGAACCCTTGGTCTCCATTGTCTTCAACAGGTCATACCAACAGCTTGAGGGTTAGGCTAAACCCTAGTTTTGTATTGGAGCGTTCATCTTATATTGCAGCCTTTGGAAGGCTTACTTTGTATCTCCGAGAGCATTTTGTATGCAACTCATATTATTGTCTTGAAGCGATCTGAAGCTATTCCAGATCTTCTTCTCTATTGTATCAGGTGCTTGCTTTCTTATAATAAAGTTCAGATCTTGTTTGCGGTTCCTATCTTGTGTATTGTTGAGATCTTCATTTTTTGAAATTCTTCTTATATAAATGTGGTTGAATAACTGAATAAAACCTAAGGCTAAAATGTTCATGGCCAACCTGCATACACAACAGTAAACAATCAAATCAGTGGTTAATTAGTGTTTCCAAGCAAAAAATTGGCTTGGGAACATTACACACTAGCGGAGATTCTGTGTCTCTGGATAGTAGTTGTGTACTACTTTGGAAAAATACCTCCCTAGCTAAGAGGGAGTGTTGATGTTTCAACATCAGGCATAACTTCTCCTAGATTGGACCGCATACCAAGGGAGATAGGATAAATTTATCATAAAGGTGCACTTGTGGTAAATGGGCCCAGACGTAGTCCTTCCTTGATCGTATAGGGAATACTATGGACTCGAGGTGCTTCAAGTGTTTTTTCCACGTGTCAGTTAGCATCAGGCTGACATTCACTCACAGGTGTGTACTTGTGGTGAAAGATCTTGGTGTGGTGTTTATCCTAGTCATGGTGATTTGACAATGAATGATAAAGGCTCAAGATGCTAGATACTATTACATGCAGACCCAAAGTGAGCATGATCTCAGAGAGAGTCAATTGACTCAAAAGGGAGAGCCGCATAAGGAGTTTCTCCCCAGTTTACGTGGGAGAGCGACGTCTACCAAGACTGACAGACAAATGTCATGAGTCTAGGGTGAAGTTTGTATACTTCGAAGACAAGCTTGGCATGGTGTAGTATGTCTCCCTCGTTGAGAGGGAGTGTTGATGTTTGGATAACATCGAGAATATATTCTCTTAGAATAATAATTAATAGTATGAATATTGATGATTAAATATCATATATAATAAAGTAAATGATAATAATAAGTAGTTATTGATTATTCGAGGGACACATCCTTTCATGGATGGTCACTACATGTTCCCTATATATGGAACATTCATCATTGTAATAAATATCGATCATATCTCATATGAAGAAAAACAAAACTTTCTTGGTCATAGAAGCACCCTCTTGTGTGCTCTAGGGTTTGTGGTGGGTGGGGGATCTTCTCTTGACTCTATAGCAAAGGATTGTTGGGTTTTTCCCTTGATTGAGAAGGGTTTTCCCAAGATAACTTCTTGTGTTTTGTGCATGGTTATTCTTCTTGTGATCTTGGTTACTGCAACTATTGTATTTTGTATTGTTGCATTGTTTATGGTTCAAGTTCATGCTAAATTGAAATAAACTACATGTGCTTGAGCTAAGCATAAAAAAAATCAACAAATAGTGCAAAACTATTTCAAAATTGTCCTCTAGAATAAGGTCTATTTGAATAATAAGTTATAACTAATATATATTAAACTTTATTTTTGTAAGTAAAAATGTATTGCCTTTGATAACCAAAAAATAAGTACATATATCTTTGCTTGTAGCTAGTTATTCCAAATAGATGGAAACCAAAACCAAGTACGAGCTTAATAGAGCATCCATTATGCAACCTAGAATATATAGATCAAAATACAAAACTATGTGAACTGATCTTCTTGTCCTTGATCTACCTAGAACTGAGAAAAATATCATTTGATAAAAAGAAACTAAACTGGTAAAAGATCATACACTGGAGGTGTCCTGGTTTCCACTGCCATTTGGAAGATGAGGCCAGGAAGGTGCAAAGGCATAAGGCTGACAATAGATTGGGTACCTGCTTTTAATAGGCTCTCTTGAAACCAAATCCAAGAAGGTGTCCAAACAATGATTGAGGAGTTCTTGGCAAAAAAGGAGCTCAACTACATCTCTTCTTAGTTCACAGATTACTGAATTTGGTCCACTGTGAGGCTTCCTAGAGTTGGTGTTGCTGACACTGAAGTTACACTCGGGAGGTGCGTGGTATCCGACGACAGGTTGCATCCGGAAGTAAATCGCCAGGCACTGAAGGAGGAGTCTCTTCTATGACTGGGAAACCTACTAGTTCATCTATAACCATAGTGGGGGCATTTTCCTTGTCTCTGCGAGGATAATTGAGAGAAGAACCTTGTAAGGTTGAGGAATCCACCAAATGGGAGGCCTGAGGAGACCGAGGTGGTACTTGAGGGATCTCCTCTTCGACGAAGACTGGAGCAATCTGTTAAGAGTCTCTATTCTGAGTAATGGAAGGCATAACGTTGGAGGGCCAACCCAAGGAAGCTGGCTAAAGGAGAGAGGGGGTACGACCCAAATGGAGGAGTCGAGCTCTGAAGATGTAATACTTGAGACCCCTCTTTGTATTACCTCTTTCACGTGACATGATGGGCACAGGAGGAGCGAAATACCAAGAGATGGATAATCGTTGTAGTAGGAAGCTGAGAGTAAAGAGAATATCCCTATGAGAGGAATGCGCCTTCCACGATGCCGGGTTTAACAATGGTATGTAATACTGTTGCATTGTTTCTTTTAAGCATGTCATAATGGCCATGGAGAGTGCGATAGAGCTTGAGAGGAAAACCTTCATTCTCCTCGTACCCTCGTTGGATTGGCTTGGCACACAGGTTGATCTTTCCATTGAATTTCGCACGTAGACCCAACAAACCACCTTGACTGCAACATTAATGCTTTGCATCAGTATGAGTGTGGGGATGGAAGCGACGACTAGCTACATTAACTGTGCTTCTCGCATGTTCTCCAGCTGGCACCCCATCCGGGGGAATATATATAAAAATTAAATGTAGTGGTGTAAAACTATTTCAAGATTGTTTGTATGGAATGTAGGCTTTTTAAGTTTTAAGTTGTAACGTTTTCTCATTCACAATATGTTATCCCAATTTTATCTCATCTATATTTCTCAAACTTTAACCAAAATACTATGGTGCACCTGAGTTTACATTACATATATTTCCCCTCTTCCTAGAGTTTTCACTATCTACCTAACTTAGTATATAGCTGAAATTGGACCCATTAGACCCATACTTATATTAAATTATAGATAATATATATAAAGAATAATCATATTCAGTTTACACTCAAATAAGGACAATACTTTTATATAGTTAGTTTTGTCATATTGGAAGTTATTTTCTCGTTTATTTGTTTTATTTTTTGTTTTTCATTTTTTAAATTATTATGTGTCTTTCCTCTAGATTTGATGTATCTAGTGTTTCTTTAGTTATTTTGGGTAAACTAGTACATATTTATTTGCTATTTAAAAAATAGTACATTATATTCAAGAGTCCATAAATTCTTATGTATACAAAACTAAATTTAGTGACATGTGATCTTTTTGAAAAATAATCATAAATTCATCAAAATGCAACACTTTAATGGATTTGATGCA
>CBVK0100604803.1:0-10924 GCA_900067695.1 Picea abies | reverse complement strand
GGATATTATTGTAATAGAGCTCTGCTCAACTGGAGGTTGCCCCCTCGAAGAGGCTCGTGAACATTGCTTTCAGATTCAAAATGCTATTTATGTTGTTATTCTTATATCATTTCAGTGTTATTGTGGTGAATGTTCTGGTTATATTGTTGTTATTCTGCCATTACTGGCATTTTATTTCTATTCTGCATACATTTTATATATGGTATATTACACTTTAACACCAAAAAGTTTTCCTTCCAATTGGTCCTTTTTTAATAGGAGACTTAAACACTCCATCACAAGAATAAAAATCAGGGGAGAAAGTGGGCATCCTTGTCGTTACCTGCGCTCGCTTGAGAAAAAGGAAGTGGCCTCTCCATTGATCAACACCACAAATAAGGAACTGACCATGCAACTCATAATCCACTGCACAGAAATTAGACTGAAACTAGTTTGTACTAGGATCATGCATAGGAAATCCCAGTTTACACAATCCTAAGCTTTTCTAAGGTCCAATTTAAGAATAAGAGCTCTTTTTTTTCTAGTCTTTATACTATGAATGCACTCTTGAGAAGTACCAATAACATCCAATATCTACCTTCATTTTAAGAAACCAAGCTGATTACTAGATAGCTCTCTCGAAAGTACTGGTTTAATCTTGTTTGCAATAACTTTGGAAACCAGCTTATAACACTGATTGCACAGAGAAATAGGTCTAAAATTGTCAAAGGAATTTGGATTATTCTCCTTTGGAATAACTGCAAGAAAGATAGTGTTAAGAGAGCCTCTAACCCTCTTCTCACCCTTGTGTCTTCCACAAGCTCCAATAAATCATCCCCCACCACCTTAAAATATTTAATATAAAATTCCACTGTCCAGCTGTCCGGGCTTGGACTCTTATCACTTGAGAAAAGTTTTAAAGTTTCCCAAATTTCTTGTTTAGTGACCAGTTTTCCGATAAGTATAGAGTCCTTAGTAGTAACAAAGTGTGGATAAATCCATGCTAGAACCAACTGAATTTCATGAGACAAGACAATATCCTTTGAAAAAAACTTCTTAAAAAAATTTTTAGCCTCCTTCTTTATCTTTGCTTGACCTCTGTGTAGTTGTCCCTCTTCGTCCTTAATTTCCCATATATGTTTTTGATTTCTCTTTTCACTTGACAATTTATGGAAAAACTTTGTGTTATGGTCACCACTTTTTAGCCAAATAGCCCGGCTTTTTTGCCTCCACTGTTCCTCTTCAATCAATAGAAGTTGGTTTCATTCTATTTCCAAGGTCTTTAGTCTATTGTCGTTAGAGACCAAACTTGGAAAAGCAGCTATGACATCCCTAATCTCTCCTTCCAAAGAGACAAGTCTTCTTTGTTGCTCTTCCCTTTTCATTTTTGCCCAAGTTTTTACCCGGGCTTTTAAGGTTTTTAATTTTAACACAAACCTGTACTAAACATCGGCTTCCTCTGATAAAACAGGATCCTTCCAAACATCCTTTACAATATGCTCAAAATCCTCTTCAATAATCCATGTAGGGTTTAATTTGAATGGAGAGGCTACAGGAAAGGATTGGTAGTCAAATTGTAACACCACTGGCGCATGATCAGATACAAAAGGAAGCTCCAACCATTCCTGATATCTTCCCATATTCCTGGAGAGATATTCTGAAATAAGTATTCGATCCAACCTTTTAGATATTAGATCCAACCCACCTCTGCCATTTTTCTAGGTCGACGTTAGAGCAACCAGGGCCAAATCAATCAAATGATGAGTCAATAACAAATCTTTAAAATAATCTTCCATTTTATCCAGATGAGCATGCACTCCCCAAACTTCATCTGCGCTAATGGTGAAATTAAGATCACTTGTAAGAATCAGATTTTTAATATCAAGAATCCCCTTTAAAGCCAACCTGTCCCAAAATTTCTGCCTTACCGTGCAAGGCCCATAAACATTTAAAATACATAAACCTTGATTATTTATCTGAGAAGATCCTTTGAGTAAACTGTCTCCTTCATACAGATAAGGAGTCAAGGAGAATTTATTTGGGTCCCATGCAGCCAAAAGCCTGCCCAAAGTTCCAACTAAATTAAGTGCACATATGTACCAGTTTAGAACTAGAGAAACCATAAATCTACGAGCCTTCTCATCACCAACCAGAGTTTCTTGTAACATAATTACATCAAGATTTACCTTCCTAAACACTCTATGCATGAAGGCAATTTTTAGGGTTGCCCCCACCCCTCGAATGTTAAGAGTTAGAATAATCATGACTTGACACAGGAAAGGGCCTTCATGCCTCTAAGCGGCCCAGTCTCAGCAACTAAAGAAGTAACATCGATAGAAGGGTTACTCGAGAGATTTTCCCGCTTTCGGGCACTCCTCATCTTGATCGAAGAGATCTCCAACCCCATTCCTCTAGACTAGGAGTGGCTAGAAGAAGCACCCCCACCATGAAGGTCAGCGAGATTTATCCCATATGAAGATCCAGGTAAAGACAGTAAGCAGTTTCCAAGATGTATCGGGAGAGGTACGAATGTGTCTACTTCTTGAATAAGAGGAATTAGATTTTCCAAAGTCTCCACTAGAGCACAGTCACTAGGTTCTTCTTCTTGGTAACCAGGAAGAATGAAAGAAGCAACCCCCCCCCCAAAGTATCCCCAACCCGAGATTCATGTTGGGTACCGCAAGGGTGTTGGCACGGTCTCCAACCTCTAAAAAAGACATTAAACAATGAACAGAAGCACCAATATCCGCCCGAGATAAAAGGGCTCTAACCAAATCAGGTCTCGTGTTGTCCCCCACTAAAACCAAACTAGGAATCCTAAGGGAAGGAAACTCCTTCTCAGAATGAGGCTGATCCTTTGTAGGTCCCAAGCCCCCCATAACAAACTGTGTGGGGGACACAGTGGTAGTTACAGGTTTGGAACCCAACAAAAACACCTTATCTAAAGAGAGCTTCTCCAAAGTAGTCAGAGAATTATAAACACTAGGGCAGTGGGTTCTGGGCTTACCAGTCAACGAGTCTCCTTCGGTACCAGTCGGAGAAAACGAGGTTGCGGGACAAAAATCTTCTTGAACATTTGAGTGGTACTCTGGCGAGTCAGTCCTCTGAGTCTTTCGCAGAGGAGAGTTTTCATAATCTGACTCTACATCCTCATTCATAAAAAACTGGAAGGAATTTCTTAGATGACCCGTCCGGTGACAGAGCGAACAACGGAATGAAATGCCTAAATAATCAAGATTCTGCACAATAACCTGATCCCTCCACTAAATCTCTAAGGTTTCCAAAAACCCATTATGTATATCCACCTCTACCAGTACCCTAGCAAGCTTATGGTCTTATGCACCCAAGATATTATCCTCCACAACTATAAATCTACCAAGAGCACTCCCAATCGCCATAAGAGCCTTCTTATTTCAGATATTTAAGGGTAGTCCAGGGAGCAACACCCAAAACTGGTGACGCTGGAAATAATCATGAGTGGGACTAAAAGATATCTGCCATCTCTTTACCATTAAACTTACAGTATCATAGGGCCACGTCCTATTTATAATTAGCTCTGCGTCCGTCGAGGATCAAAATCTGAAGCCCAACCACCTGCTAGGTAGAAAAAATACCTCCGGCAAGTAACCAAGAACAGTCTCCCAATTCGCCTTCACCCACACATCTATGGGCGAAAAACAATGAGCCGATATGAGAACCTATCGACCAGAGCCATTAATGCCAAATCTGTCGCCTCCTCCAGCCGTATATCGTCACCTAGAACCATTCTTCGCATAGTTTTGTTCGAAATACATGGGTGCCTAGAAAACCAACAAGGAGTAATAAACCCACTATTCAACTGACGACCTCCTCCAAATCCCCTATGTCTAGGAGTAGCTGACTGGCCAACCAAAATCGATGGCAAAGGACCAGACCGCTCATTACCAAGACATTCTGAAGGAAAATAACTCGATTGTGAAGGGGCATGTACTCCGGTAGTAAAATGTGAAGCATTAGTGTTTAGGCGACATGAAGAAAACAAAATGTCAGATTCATTTAAAATCCCAGCCTATTCCCAAGCTGCATCATCAACTGCACTCATCAGTGCATCAACAACAACCTCCGTTATGTTTAAAGATGGCTCCAGGAACAAGGTGCCACCTAGAAACCACTAAGTGCATTCACCAAGAAACGAGCTAGGAAACTTAAAAACTCTTTAGGTTGCAATAAAGGTATGATAAATATCAGGAGATGACAAACCTGGAAGTGACTGGTCATTAATGACCCAACCAACTGCAAACAAAAACAAAAACAAATGTCGATACTCTCCAAAAGACCACTACAAACCCTCCTAACACTAAAAAAAAAACAACGTACCCCTCCAAAACTTAACACAGAGGCAAGACTATGAAGTATTTAGGTACAAGATTTATAGTTAAGCGTAAACCTCCATCCCAACCCCACTAGGAGAATCTCCCCGATATGAAAGGCCACCCACAAAAAGTTGCAGGTTTTTGAAAACGTTTTCCCGCTCATGTTGAACTAGGTGCACTAGTTTGAATACTCCTTAACAAATACAATAATAAAGAAATATATAAAACTGACAAGGTAGAATCATTTGGTTAAAAATATATGAAAGTGGTGTGGTAGAATTATTTAAAATAGACGATCCCATCATTAACCAAGCTACGTTGTAGCTAGGGATGATTTTAAGGATGGAAATTTATTTTAAAATGTATAAACCTTGGCGAATCTAAATAATCCTTCATATACAAACTATAAATGTTTGACGATATTTTTGTAAAAATATTCAAATTTCTAAGGATTTTATATAGTTTGTATAAAATTTTGGCAATTTTAAAGGTAAAATAATGTTTTCCTATAGAATTTGGGTGAATCATTTTTAGAATGACGAATCTTGTTTCCCTAAGTTATTTAGTTTTTTATTTTTTGAAAATTCTTTAACAATATTATACCGTATCTCTCTCACGTTCTTAAAATTTGTACCTTATTAAATGAGAAAAGTTAATACTACACATTTTCTCTTTTATATATTGAAAAATACTCATTATTAAATTCCTAAAAATTATTATTATTAAATACATATATTTAATATATTGGAATGCTTTTTATAATATAGATATTCCTATATAAAATATATTGTAATACTATATAAATCTACATATACTAATATGTGTGACAATGAATTGAAATAGATACTTCTTGAACTATATATCATATTAATCATCTTATAACCATTTATTCATAAAATCCAGATGCTAACAATTCAAAAAAGTGAGGCACGCTTCATGGGAAACTAACTAATTTCCCAATAGAGCTTCCATTGCTTTCAATAATTCTTGATCAAAACAAACATTCTTCATGGGAGCTACTCTTCTAGGAAGATCACCAATAGGAAATCCTAAGGTAGAAAAAGAGTTTTCATCGTTTACCTCTGCTTCAAGACCTGCCTTTTCTTCATGATGTAGTTCTTCATTATACTCATCCATGGATTCTTCTATTTGTTCCCCTGCTACACTTGCTCGATCCTCAATGTTTTCTGTTGGTTTCTCAACTGTCTCAGGGCTCCAAATCTCTTTCCCCGTTTCAAAGTTCGCTTGAAAGGAAGGTTGAGGTTTTGGTTTTCGAGAGCTTGGTTGTTGAGGAACAACAGATTCATATTTTGATATAATATGGTCGATGAAGGTCTTTCTTCCTCCTCTTCCTCTGCCCCTGCCACCTATAGGGTCAGTTTCCTTGGGGGGTTCGCATCCTCTCATGCAATCTGTGCATCTGAAAGAAAATCGTAAATGCTTTTGAATCTATAATTGCCTTCCTCGGCAACGACGCCAAAATGTTGGTCACTCTAATTGCTTATTAACTAAACAATCAAGTGTTACATAAATTGTCAACCCAGGGAAGTCTGTTTATTTCAAAGGCAATCACACACTGTATATGCTCAATCTCAAAAGCAATCTAGAGTTGTAGTAGAAGTACACTAATCACACCTTACTTTGAACAGACTGAAGTTTTACTTTGAATTACAGAAAAGAAATCTATCTATTGCAGAGTTTGAGATTCAAAGGAAAATAATTATCAAAAGAATTTTGTATTACATTAAGAAACAACAACCTAGGAAAAGAAATCTTTCAGCATACTGCAAGGGAGACTAACTATTCTATAACAAAGAACAGGACCCTATTCCCCAAGCAGGAATCTTCAGCACCTGTCTCTGATTATCACACTTTCATAAATTCATTACCAATCAAAATGATTAACAAGTACCGAAGACTAACTATTCTGTAATAGAGAACATTCCCCTATTCCCTAAGTAGGAATCTTCAGCACCTGTCTCTGATTATCACACTTTCATAAATTCATTACCAATCAAAATGATTAACAAGTACTGAAGGTTAACTATTCTGTAACAGAGAACATGACCCTATTTCCCAAGAAGGAATCTTTAGCACCTATCTCTGATTATCACACTTTCATAAATTCATCAAGCATAATTACCAATCAGAATAATCAACAATTACCTAGGAATGAATTGTATGAAAACAATGTAACAATCAGTAAAGCAGAGTTTCAGCAAAACAAAGTTTAGTAAAGTAGAGTTTCAGCACAATAGAGTTTCAGTAAGGTAGAGTTTCAGTAAAACAGAGTTTAAACAAGGCGTGAACAAAAATAATACTAACACACTACAAAACTAATGGGTGAATCTTGTGAAGAAGGTGGGCCCTCTCCTTCTCACAAGATTCCCTGGAAATGAAAGGAACTAAGAAGAAATGCTCAGAATAATCTTTTAGTCATCTGTCAAATGTATCATGTTACAATATCCAAAGTGAACACGCTCTTCTCTGTAATTCCTTTCTAGCCAAAAATTCCCCCCTGTCTAATGATGATTTCCCCTTATTTAAAGAGGAGAATCCTCTTAATACAATTGATCATAAAATTACATGTGTACGTACAAATCCTATTCTTAGTCATATCTAATCTTCTATGCTAGAATACGATATTCTGATCTCCCGTAGCAAAATGTTGTTACAGTAGTTGGAATGGTGTTGGGTTGAGGTGTAGCTGTTGCGGTCAGTGTAACAACTTATTTATTTATCTTCTTGTTACTGATGTTGTATATTATTTTAGCATCGCAAATCACAGACTTTTTCAGCAACGGGATTTGCGTTCTGTTTAACTGTTTCAACAACGTGGTCTCAAGCAGC
This sequence comes from Picea abies, assembly GCA_900067695.1. Lineage (NCBI taxonomy): Eukaryota > Viridiplantae > Streptophyta > Pinopsida > Pinales > Pinaceae > Picea > Picea abies. Next base: position 3,743 of record CBVK0100604803.1, on the reverse strand, counting down.
AGCGATGGTTAGTGCTGGCTTAAGGTACGACTATTGCAGCCAGTGTAACAACTCCTTGTTACTACTGTGTGAATTGTTGTTCCAGCATCGCAAATCACAGACTGTTTCGGCAACGGGATTTGCATGATGTTGACTGTATCAGCAATGGGTCTTCAAGCAACAACAATATATAATCTGCAGTTCAAACTGTTTTAGCAACTATATGTTTCTGATCGATGGCTAAGTATGAGAGTAATGTAAAATTACATGTAAAACAAATTAAACATATAACAAAGAGAAGAAACGTTATATACCTTTGGAAAGATAGGTTAATGTGATAATGTAGGCTTAAATGTGAGTGGGAAAAGGATGTAATGATAGCAAAAAGTATGAACAAAAAGGTACATTATAGGGTCCTAACATCCCCCCAACTAAAAAGGTTGCATGTCCTCAGGAAACTTCAATCTGAATCAAAATCTGGATACCGACTCTGAGCATGCAAATTACTTAAGTAGTAGCTGTGGAAAGTGTTGTCTGTTGGAGTTCTGAATCCTTGAACGTGTTGTAGCCTTTGCCAAGCTGTTGTTTCAACCTTCTTGGGTAACTTATGATGAACTTGATATTTCTCTGCTAGCATCCACAGAATAGGAAAATGGAACTGATAACCTATCCAGTTTTCAGCACATTGTTGAACACATTTGATGTAGCTAGGTACCCGGGAGATTGTTGTCTCAAAATTGGTAGGACTAAAGGGCTTGTGCTCTTGCCTTTTCTCAGAAGATTGTTGCCAAAACATGTTATTTTCTTGTAGGGTAGTGATCTTTGTGGATTTAATAAATTGTTGGCAATCCTGAAGTATTGTTGTCTGTAGTTGCCGAATATATTGAATCATCCCTGGTTTCTTCAAAAAATGATAATACTCTACAACAAAGGTGGCAGCGTTCTATGGTTCTGGTCGTATCCAGAGGAGGTAGTTATCTTCATTATGCTTGGCAGCTAGGAAGTCATTCTGCCATGTAATCTGATTGTTAAGGAAGGAGGTGAGTGCCCGAATCTGGATATCACTGACAAGAGGGTTAAGATTAATCTGTCAATTCTCAGGGATGGCCTCATTATGAAGATATACCTCACATAGGAGGTGTTGATCAATAGTAGAGGCTTTTGTAAAGGTTCTAACAAAATCTGCTGGATTTAACACTGCGTGGGGTCTGCCTTCTTTGATTGATTTAATATGAGAAAATGTAAGTCGTTCTATGAGGAAAAGAGAGTAATTGGAGGATGGTTTCCTAGCAGCCAACAATTTTTGTGCCAAGTCAAACATCAGGAGCAATTTGCCTTTTAGCTCTTCATTCTTCTTCCTATGGGAATGGGATTCTTGGCGTGTTTGCTCCAAAGCTTCCCAGTTTGAATAGATGTGGTTTAGCCAAAGTAGTTTGTGCTCCTGCAGGCTTTTGTCCTGTGTAACAGTAGACTCTTTTTTCCATTTGTCCATTATTGCTTGCTCATCCCATGGTTGAGTTTGTGTTTCAACATTGCAAGTGATAGGCTGAGGTAGGGTCTGAGTGGCTCGTTCCACAAGAGTATGGGTGTTGATCTTGCTAGGAGGGGCAGATTCATCAATAGACAGTGTTTGTATAGCTTTACTAATAAAAACAGGGGCTTCAGATGTAGCATTTGTTGTAGGCCAGGGTTCATTTTGAATTTTGGAAGGTCCTACTGGTTCTTGTGTAACAACAGGGTTTTCTTCTTTGACTGCAAAAGTCATAGGTGCAGGGGAATCTCCAGGCATTGGAATTTGAGTTACTTTGTAGCCTACTTGATAATAAATGTCCCCACATTGACTGCACATATGCTCTCTACACTGATTCTCTTTTGTGTTTTCCTCTGTCATGGTCGCTATGCAAGCTAGGGTATACAATTTAAGTTCCTTGTCGTAGGCTTCCTTTACCATTACTAGCTCTTGCTTGTAGGCTTCCAGTTCAGACCGTAGGAACTCATTTTCTTGTAAGATAGAGGCCATTGTTGGTTCTGGTTGTTGATATTTCATGGGTGTATTAAGAGGGGTGACTGGTTCTTGTGTAATAGTCACAACCGCAATAGTTGGTTCTTGTGGAGCAGCTATAGGATCAGCAGTTGATTCTTGTGTTTCAGCTTCTTGATGTAGAGAAAGTAGTGTTGTGGCATCCTGGGCATCTGATTCTTGTATTTCGGGAACAACATCAGCAACTGGTTCTTGTGTTTCAGCTGTAGCTGGTTCTTGTGTAACAACTATAGCTGGTTCTTGTGTTTCAGCTATTGAATGAGTAGTTGGTTCTTGTGTTTCAGCTACTAGATGAGTAGCTGGTTCTTGTGTTTCAGCTACTTGATTTAAAGAGAATGATGTCATAGTACCTTGGGCCTCTGGTTCTTGTGTTTCAGTGCCCATGGTTGGAATAGGTAAAAATTCCATAATTTTGGAGGGTGGAGATGTACGGGCTTTTAGCAAGATGGGTTGGGGGTTTAGGGTAGTGTCAGTAGTGGCTTCTCCTGTTGAGGTCCTCGTTTGTTTTCTTTGTAAAAAGGAGGGAAAAGGAGGAATTTGCTTCTTTCTTTTGCGTGTGGGTTTTTCCTCAGTGATGGGGTAGGGAGGGTTATCAGGTTTATCTGGTTCAGAATCATCGCTAAGGATATGAACAATAGGAGTAGATGATTCTGGTAAGTTGTGGGGTGGGCTTGGTATGGTAGGAGGATTAATTGGATCAATTGGGTCTGTAGGCAGATTAATAGGTATTTCCAGAGGGTCTGGAAGGTTTTGTGGTTGTTGTTCCTGAGGATTTTCAGGATGTTCAACAACTTCTTGAGGGTCTATGGGTGGGTTGTTTCTGGGAGGGTTTTGTTGGGAAAAACCCTTTTGGATGAGTAGTTGAGTGAGACGGTGATGGGTGAGGGAAAGGGCGCGATTTTTAGCCTTTTTACAATAATGCGACATATTTCTAAGACATCCCAACAGATAGCAGGGAATATTCACCAATCTAGCATGTCGTAAATGAGATAATAAGACAAAATCTTACTGGTAGACTACCTGGTATCGGCCTTCATAGGTGAGGTAGTGCTTGACAAACTCTGTAACTTTTGGCCAAGGAGGCGGAAACGAGCTAAGTCGAACACCCCAACCTTTAGGCTCAACTTGTTCTCCTGGCAAGAGAAAATCCTTTTGGGCATTAAGGATAATGTGTTTGCGGCTGAACCAGCGAATGACAGTGACAGGAAGACCCGAAACCTGTGCTATATCATCCTTTGTGACTGGAATCTGAACCCCTTGAACAATGGAATGATCTTCTTGAAGATTTTGAGCAAATTGAAGAACTTGTTGTTGATCAAATCCCTAGAGCCTCTGAAAATAACCCAGCCAGCCTGCCTGCATAAAAATTTGATAGACTTCTGGATACAATTCTAACAGGGCTGTCATGGTGGGTTCGTATCATATAACAAGGCCTTCCATAGCTAACAACTCAGTAAAATGCACAGTCAGAGAGTCAAGTAACTGCTTCTGAGCAGAGTAAGTTTTGCAAGTGAAGGCATGCAAATGGTGGTGAAAACAAATGAAATGATGGGTAAAAAGGAATGATGGTAGTTGGTTCGTGTGAAATGATGGCATAAGATTTCGATATTCCCCCCTCCCAAGTACAGCTAAAATAATGATTTTAAGTGAATGATAATAATGAGTCGGGATCTTCTCATTAGCCATAGTTCAATTGTATTTACATATAAAGTTTACATACCTC
>CBVK0100604800.1:0-10343 GCA_900067695.1 Picea abies | reverse complement strand
NTAAGAGACAGCTCTAAGTCTCTTTAAGTTTGTTTCTATATGTTTTGATTGCTGCCCATATGGAAATACATCTTCATGATAGCCTTCATGAAATAACCTTCTTGAGACAACATGAACAACAGTGTTTCCGATACAACATTTTTTATATGAAGGATAATAGATCAAGAAAGAGGAGTACCGCCTCTATAAAAACGTAGGAGGATTTATTCTCATGATGTTATCTTAAAGACCGTAAGACAATCTTTTATACCAACATTTTTTTCCACTCAATTGGGGACAAAAAAAGGCTAGTTTTGTAGACCATAAATTGGAATGATTCATTTTCAAGAAATTCGATACTATTTAGGATCGGATATTATTGAAAAACTAGAAGATATTTGGTTCAATCCTTGGAAACAAATTTGGTATATTTCTAGTTGAATGGTTTAAGATGAACTGAGTTCTTGAAAACCTCGTTCAAGGAGAATAAGATGGCCTTGAAGACATGTTAATGAAGTTTCATACACAAGTTGTTTTTTACATTTTATGGAGAATCAAAGAGCCATCCAAGATTTAGGAGGATGAGCTCCCCAGTGACTCCAGTAAAAAGATTCCATAATTTCAAGAATATCTATATGAGGAATCCTTCGAGGAGTTTCTTTCATGTTGTGATAATATTTTTCCTTCCCCACCAATCCCAACAAAAGTTTTTCAAGCCAAAATAAAGGGAGAAGGTACCCAAAGAAAGAAATTGTTGCACATAGGTCTACTCAATTTGCAAGGAGAAGTTCATCCCTTGCCAAATATTTCCATGGACATTGCAAGGAGAAGTTCATCCCTTGCCAAATATTTCCATGGACAAGTTTCCTATGTTCTTCGGAAATACTTCAAAAGACACAAAAAAACATTTGGTTAAGTTTGATAGTGCTTGTGATATTTATAATGTGGTTGAAGATGATGGTGCATGTCGATTTTTTATCTTAACTCTAAAAGGAAATGCCAGTGAATGGTTTTACTCATTGATGTCTGGAACCGTCACTAGTTGGGATGTGTTAGAAAATTTATTTGTCGAGAAATATTTCCCAAGGAAAGATCCATATTCTCTTTTCTTAAAGTTGGTTGAAATCTATATGAATGAGGAAGAGACAGTCAAAGATTTCACTTTCAGATTTATGAAAGTCCTTCATAAGATTCCTCGAGAAATATTTCCAAATGATGTCATCATTTTTAGTTTTTTATGAAAATGCCTTATCCATGAATATGATATTTTTATTGAATCAAGAGGGAAAGTGCAGCTGGAAAGAGTTAATGCAGCGAGCTCAAGTCATTGAAAGAAATATTCATGAAACCGATGCTAATCTCTTAAAGTTCCCAATATTTTTCCAAGACAATGGAGGAAAGGATTTAGAAGAAAAATTTGATGAAATGTGTGATTTTTTTTTTACATCATATTGTGTTCTTGAAACTGAAAGTGAGAACCCTAATGTCTCAATTCAAGAAGAATATTATCTGCTACATGCTCCATGGAAGGGAAATTTTGAACTCTCATATGCTCAATTTGAGAGTAATGATCATAATAAGTTTAAGGATGGATTTGAAGAACCTCCACTATATGTACATGAATATTTCAGCCAATATGGTCATAGTGAAAATCTTGTAGTGGGTTTTCAAGTGCCACAACTAGTTTATATTAAGCTAAAAAGATAATGTCTACATTGGATGAAAAAAAGTGATGTTAATAATTACCACTTTACATCAAAACTTCAAGCTATTGATTTCTCATCTGGAGCAGATTTTAATGAAGAAGAGATATTCCAAGAATCAAAAGAAGAAGGGAATTTACAAAAAGAGGTTCCATGGGTGGTATAATTTATTTATGAAGACAATGAGATTGTTGGTGAAAAACAAAAGACAACCCTATAGTTTCCCACAAATGTTCAGCAATAAATTTATCTTTTCAACCTCACCATGGCAATATGGTCATTGTATGATGAAAGAATATCTTCAGAACATGGCCAATGAAACAACACTCTCAATCAGGGATGGGAGTAATCAAATTGATTGGTTATGTGCATGGCTACATTGGAAGTCTACTTACACTTGGAAGTATCCCTTCACTCCAAATAGCTTAGGATAGGTAGATTTTGTTTTCTCATGTATATAATTTTGTCTTTCATTAAAGTTTGCCTAATAAGCATTTGCTGGATTGAGATAATGGTTTGGGGATGACTCCATATCCCAATGGATAAGGCAGTTGGTCAAAGTATGGGTCCTCAACAACCCACAAGGGGTCATTGTCCCACAATTGGAGCCATATGTTGATGTGTTTTCCTGAAACCCATCAACTAAGTGATTTGGGGTAAATTTGTGAACCTATGTATTCTTCAAATGGAGACTATTTTTTTTCAAATTTGGAAAGTTCCAAATAACCCTCACCCGTTGATCATGAAGACACAACAAGTTTTAAATCAGCTTTGGTATTGTAGTTCTTCATCATGAAAGTCCAACAGGGATGGTTTCTCTTTGAAACAAAAATAGAAGAAAATAAAAATATATTAAAAGAAATAAATAGCTTATGTCCATCTTCTCATTGAATAGCCCTATGTCTCATCTTCGTCTAGCACTTTATGGAATCTAAAACATCGGTCATATGTCCAAGATATGCAAATTCTTCCCCACATTATGATGCCCCATACTTATCCATTTAAGCCATTTCCCTTACTCTCCACTTTCCATACTTGGTCATTTTTTATTATTCTCTATATTCCTCTACACTACTCTCCATACTCTCCCATACTTAGTCATTTTCACTACTACCCATACTCCATACGTAGTTATTTTTCCCCACCCAATAATCCCAACACTTAGTCATTTTTGTTTGTTGCGGAAGTCTCATTGCAAGAGACCAAGCTATCCCTCACCCACAAATACTCCTAGTCTCGCAACCCACAATACTCAATTTGCACTTCCCATTTCTGCATTACCCAATTTGCACACTCACGACTTAGTCATTTCACTGCATTTTACACTTAGTCTTTATCGAGTCTTATAATTAGTTTATTTTTTACTTCTGAATGCAGATGTGGGATCCTATGTTATGAATTTTTTACATCAACCTACCCCTGCACCCCTATGAGTCTGCAACCCCACAAGTCTCAACACTTAGTCATGCCTACCTCTGGATTGCCCCATTTCTACGTAATTTTATTTTCTGATTTTATTATTTCATGTCATTATTCATTATATTCCTAAGTTTTATCCCTTTCCCTCTCCTTTGGCATATTGGGACATGTGGCAGTGATTTGGACCTACCATATTGGGACACATGGCAGTGAGGTGGACCTATCACATTGTGACACATGGAAGTAAAGTGGACCTACCCTCGGGTGACACTTGATGATACTTATTGGACACATAGATGACTGGGCAAGTGATTTGTCATGATTGTTGGGCAATGACATGGCAACAAAAGTTACACTATGCACAAGCTACGAAGGGCTCCATAGTTCTCTCTATTTCACACAAAAATAATATGGGGACACATTTTTCTTATAAACATGTATGAGAACTATTCCCTAATACATGTGGGATAAATGGGTGGATTTTTAATCAAGGGCTCAAAATTCACGTGCATAGATCAATGGTTGTTGAGCCTTCATCTTCCAAAGACCATAAATTTTGATCTTGACGTCCAATTTGAGAAAACAATAGCTCGTTGGAAATCTAGAGACAAGAAGAACACTTTGGAATTGGTTTCCATGGCTGAAATCATGACTACCATGCCATAAAAATTAAATTATAGTAGGGACTATTTTCTAGCTTGACGACAAGTTATTTTTGGAAAATTGTTTAAATAAATTCTTGAGCTTCTAAAGTGGGTCCGAGTTGATGGCATGAAGATCAGAGTTCAAATTTACAAAGGGACACTTAAAACCCTAACTAAAAACAAGTTTCAAGAATATGAAGAGAAGATTATAAAAGAAGAGGTGAAAGACATTCAAGAGGTTGGTCTAATGGTTATTGTTGGCAGTTATGAGTTTTTGCAATGGCGAAGAGTTCACATGAAGCAAGTTTTTACTTTCCAAGATTTTGTGAATTAGCCAGCTTAACTTTGTTCCTCATCTTTCTTTCTTTTTTATTCTTTCCACTAGGTTTTCCATGTATGTTTGGTAACAGGAAGATATGAGTCTGATTAGATCTTTCTCTAAATTCTTCCATTCATTTTTCATAATATTTCAGGTCCAGAGGAGCAAAATCTCTTCTTGTAAAAAAGAAAATTAAGTTTATTTAATTGTCATTGAGATCTTGTCGAGGTTATTTCATCCCTCTTGTTTTAGACATAGCTAAACTTGTTACGTTTGGTATATTATTACTTATTTCTCCCACAAAGAACTATTTGAGGCATTACATTAGTGATTTCTTAGACTTTGAGTCTAAATCATGTGATTTCAAATGTATTGCCTAACAAAATATTTTTTGAGTTCCAAAGAAATGATCATGTAAAGTTCTTTTACGACTTGTCCATTTTACTTGCCTTCATCTTGTAAAGTCATAGTTGATTCCGGGTTCACATTATCGTAAAAGGGAGACATAATATTTGTTGAAAGAAGACTCCAAACCCTATAGATACAATATTTGTAGACATATTTATCTCTTTTTCTTGAATGATTTGATGTGCTTGACAAATACATTTGTATATAAGACTCTATACATAATGGTTTCATTGGAAGATTTGTTGGGATTTTCTATTGCATGCATTTAAGTTCAGAAGAACAGTCTTCCATGCGTCAAGAAAGAGGAGTACCGCCTCTATAAAAACGCAAGAGGATTTATCCTCGTGATATTATCTTAAAGACCATAAGATAGTCTTTTAGATCATAAATAGATAACTTATTTACATTGGGGATGGGCATTGCATCAAACAAAAAAATAAAAACACAAGCATCTTGGCAAGGTCTCATTCTACTTCGCTCATTAATTCACTCACACAACAATATATGTTCTAGGGGACTCTCTAATTGTCATCAAGAATCTAAAAGGACCTAATACCATATTCATTCCTTCCATATCTTGTATCATCCATAAATCTAAACTGTTTCTCCGGAAATTCCATGAAGCATCCCTCTTCCATGCTCTTAAGGATAACAATTCAGACACAGATGAAAAGATGAACCAAGAAACTACCCTTAAAAAAGGAACTCTTGTTATCAGCAATAATTGAGTAGCCCACCATACCCTCACCTCGCACCGATGATCAACCCCATGGAAAAAATAAAATAGTTTTTAAAGGGGGGCTCCTCTCCACCCTTCTCTAGTCAAGTCAATTTAATAAAGGAGGGGGTGACAAAACTCCACACATCTTAGCCAACTCTCTTGTCCTTTTTCATGTAATGAATTCAAGGGAGAGCCAACATTGCACTCCCTCCATTTCTAAGTGATGAAAATGTCCTCCAATGTTCTATAATATACCATGGATATTCCATTCGACCAGTTCGTCACAACATGTCTTATAATATTTTGAAATCTTTATTTTGTAGTGTATTACCTTACATCTCAATTTTTTTATTACTAGCATCAAAGTTATGGAAATAACTAAAACTAAAATAAAAGAAACAAGAAAATGAACACACCATACACAAAAATGAACACAAGATGTGACACGAGAAACCTAATATAGGAGAAAACCCAACAAGAAGGTTAGGTCTATGCTCTACTCTCTGTTTTTCAGTTATGAAATGCAAGTACAAAGAAATGTGAAATCACTATGGAGTTGTCATGGACATTGTGTCTTGAATGAATGGTGAAGAATATTTTACCTCCTCTATTATGATTCAATATCCCACTCTGAGATGTTCTTTTCAATTATGGAACAATAACAATATCAAAAAAATGGAACCCCTTCTCTTCCTAGTGACCTAGTATTTAACATAGCCTAATAATCATCTGTTGAATTTTCAATTTTCATATCTGATAGTTATTTCCTTATGATTTTAAACACAATTTTATGCCATTGTTATCATAGAATAATTACACACTGAAAATCTCAACCAAAATAAATTTGCAGCGGAAACAACAAAATCATAGAAAGATAGCCATGCACAGTAGACACAAGATTTTATCATGGGAAATCCAACCTTGGGAGAAAACCCAACAACTTGTTTTAAGAATAATTCCAGCCAATAAGTACATCACCATCAAAATTAAGAACCCCTAGCACAAGACAGTTTCACCCTTGTATGAGGAAGAACCCTCAAAGATAGGGCACCCCAAAAGATCTCCAAAACGATAGTGCACCTCAAAATTTATGCAACTGACAACTGCAACTAGGACCTGCACACTTGATGAGAAGAGTTGTGTTGGTGTGTCAAATGAAATGATCAAGCCTTTATTTATACAATTCAATTCACCCTTAATTTACTTGTGGGGTCAGCTTATACTTTTGTCTTCAATATCTTCTTTAATGCTTTATGGGATTCTTAATGTTTTGTCTTGTCTTCTTGGCGTCTCTTCTTCATTAGAAAAGTTGTTCATGAGCCTTGTTGATTCATCATCTCCTCACATGCATGTCTAATTAATATAGGGCTCTAATGTTGAGTAGATTCACCGAGAATCCCCTCATCACAAGAGGTCTCTTGAGCCTACATCTTCAACATTAGACTAGACTTGTAAAAAAGTCAAATCTTCCCTATAAAAAATAGATCACTCCATCCTGGAGCAGGCAATGTGAGAGCATATCGAATCTTTTTCACTCCTCGTCAAATCAACATGACTAATAGGAGAAAGAATGCCCCTGGTCCATTAACCACTAGCCAAATCAACATGGTCCTGTGAGTGAATGTATCATTCTCCCTTGGTCAAATCAGCATGATCAATATGGAAGAATGTTTGCCTGATGTTGCTAACTAGAGAAACATTAGGAAGATATCATGAACAAGGACAAGAACCTAATAGAAGGTGTAGGAAAATGGATGTGTGGTGGAATAAATTGAAGAGACGAATGAAAATCACTTTATTGTGCATAACACAACTTAAGTTGTAAGTAAAATCTATACTCACTATTATTCCTATGTTAAACATTAAGAATCCATAAAACTTTTCAAGTCAAGTGGAAGTTGAGATGAGATATTGATTGAAATGGTGAACTCACTAGCTACTGTAAGCTCTAATCTTTTAATTTGTTTAAGATCTGTTAGAGTAATCATTGAATCCTTTAACTTGGGCATGGGAACAAAGAGATAATTTGAATCTTGTTGAAGAAATCAAAGCAAGAAATCATTGTAGAAGATGGCATTTGTATAAAAAATAAATGATATTTCATCTATAAAGTAATGATATTTGCATAGGTGTTTGTATGATTATTATGAGCCATACCTAGGTTAAGGTTAGTACAAGTTTGGAAGAAGCTAAGACTACCATAAGACTTTAAACATATTGTCTAATAAAATTTCAAAGAATTTTTTATTATATTAAACATTAAAGATTAAAAATTACACAAAAATGTAAAGTGAAGTCAAAGTGACAACTACCTTGGGCATGGGAACAAAGAGATAGTTTGAATGTTGTTGAAGAAATCAAAGAAAAAGATCTCATCTGTATGATGATGAAAGTTGGAGAAGTGGTGTTTTTAGGATTACTATGAGCAATATTTAGGTTAAGCTTAGTACATGTTTAAAAGAAGCTTAGTTTGTAATAAAATTTCAACATATTGTCTAATAAAATTTTAAAGATTTATTTATTTATTTATTAAAAAATACATTTTATTATATTAAACATTAAAAATAAAATTAATACCAAATTCATGATAATTTGAAAGTTGGAGAAATGGTGTTTTTAGGATTACTATGAGCAATATTTAAGTTAAGCTTAGTACATGTTTAAAAGAAGCTTAGTTTATAATAAAATTTCAACATATTGTCTAATAAAATTTTAAAGAAATTTTTTTTATTTATTAAAAAATACATTTTATTATATTAAACATTAAAAATAAAATTAAAAACTAAATTAATACCAAATTCATGATAATTTGAATAATACTTAACCTTAAAAAAAAAATAACAATCAACTTTGCATTATAATCGACTATACCTTAAATAAAAATCAATAATAAACTTTGCATTATAATCAACTATACTTGAAACTTGTATGCAATCTCCTCATAATATGATAAAATAAAATCACAATAACTTACTTAAATTTACAATATCAATGCAATAACACAAATACCTTACTTAAAATTTACAATGAGAATGTGAATTTTTTATTGTTATTTGATAATGATACTACTTAAAATTTACCATCTCGATTAAAAAAAAAACATACCTTCCTTAAAATTTAAAATTTACCATTTTAATTTAAAAATAGCACAAATACCTTAAATTTTAATTAAAACTTATAATATTAATGTGAATTATAATATTGTTATGTATAGAGCTAGTTGTAAAAAGCAAAGTTAAACTATTAAACTCTCTACAAAGTTGTGAAACATTCGTCTTCTTATCGACCATGACTATCCATCCCCTCACTACCTCCACATTATTCCTACTACTCGCCATCCAAATTCTCTCCTCAACGAGGAAAGATACATAGATATCGCTATAGACTGTGTACTCTTTAAACAAACGAGACTCTTATGTCCACATAAATACATGTACGCATCTTCCACCTCTGTTTCCAGTCATGACTGAGTACTCCACAATTATTCCTCGTGACTAATCGTCAGTGTAAATCGGACACAAAAGCGCCACTTGACATTGTCGGTGACGAGGAACATTATTGTGTGATAATACCTGGGGAAGACCCGCTATTCTGTCATTTAGTAAGAAAATGTAAAGTATTTCAAGATTAAACTTCTTAGCAATCCACATCATATCTTCTTGACCAAATATCTGCACAAATTACATAAATTATTTTCAATCAATTGAAAGTAGCGATTACTACTTCCTGCCTTCCTTGCTTTTGGGAAAATTGAACACCCACCTTGTAATTATTGATTGTTCCACTAAAGATAGCAGTTGATGGCTTTTGGTGAGTGGGCGATCTCTATACATATTTCCTAAATTGGATTTCATCATTCAACAATACAAGTTTTGACCATGGGGCCAACACTGAGAGAGACCATATAAGGAGCCATCAATGGAGCCAACGACCTAACTGTTATTTGCAGAAGCGTTGGTTATGAATTCCGTGGATAAGTCTTGAACCTTTTGAGAGAATGTTTGTGGATCGCTGGCGTTTGTGGAGGTACAATTATAGGAAACCCAAGGTCCACAGTTTGATAATAAAAATTACAATTCTCATAGCGGAAAAAATACTTGGAAATAATGGAGTAAGTGCCAGTTGTAAGAGTCAATTTCAAGAGTCAGTTTGTAGTTCATTGTTTGTAGAGTCTAGTTATTTGTGGTTTGCATGTAACCAACTCAGTAAAGTCTTTTCCTATAATCAATTTTCATTGCAGAATAGAGAAGTGAACATAGCCTCACCTTGTGTTGTTTTCTCTTATCTTAACTTAACTTAACTTGATATCAGAGCTTGTTGTAGATCCAGCTCTGTGAGGCGAAATCCGATCTCGAATTGATCCGGAAAAAGCACGCGCCCCCCTATACAGTGTTTAAGAGTGCCCACGCCCTCGAATTGAGTTTTTCGGATCCTCAACGCACCTGTTGAATGCTTCTAAGAGCGTTGTTGCATCAGCGCTCCTCCTTCCACACGCAGATAGTGCCGTCAGCTCAACCCAGCGCGCAATCTTCAATTGAATGGGAGCGTTAGCGCTCCCCTTTGCTATTCGGAGGAGCGCTCCCCTTAATGCACAGTTTTTTATTTTTTATCTGCATGAGCTTGAACTGGAACGTGAGGTTGATCCAGGATCTGGTATTAGCGTGAGAAAATCGTATTGTTGAGCGTGGATGTGGCTGCAAGATTTGATTAAATTGCATGGGTGAGCATGTTTGATGCTTGGATGCCACGAAAGTTTGTTTTATTTTATGAAAGGTTTAAGAAGGGTGCCACGATTTGCATGGGGTTGGAGCGTATGTGTAAAGGAAATCATTATTAAAGTGGATATTAGACTTTATGTGTGAGGTGAATGATTTAAAAGTGCATATTTTTTTTTGTGAGGTATGCTTTGTTTTTATTAAAGTGAAGTTTTCCTATGACTATTATTAAAAATTATAAAGGTGGAGTTTTTATTATTTCAAATGAATGTATGTGAAATTTATATATTATTTTTATATATAAAGTGGTGTTAAAGATTTTTGTTTTTAAAGTTTTTTCTTAAGAAAGTTGAGAGTCAAGAATGAGATGGATATCCGAAGGTAGAGCGACAGAAAGTTGCATATTCTTGGTGATTCACTTGCAGAGACTAAATT
>CBVK0100604798.1:0-10046 GCA_900067695.1 Picea abies | reverse complement strand
NCCCCTTGTTCTAGATAGATCGCCCTACTTTTTAGTCTCTAGGTTGCTTCTTGATCGGCTAGGAGTTGTTTATGCCATGATTCCAAGGACTTTAGGGTATCCTTGGATGAGTCGGTGAGGAAACCCTCATCTACCTCCTGATAAATGGCCTCAATTTGATCTTTTGTGGTTCGTAATTCTCTTTCCTCCCTCTGTCTTTTTTCCTTTGCCCAAGCGATAGTTAGAGACTTAATTAATTTGAGATTTCTCGCAAAGTGGAAGCCCATTGGAGTGCCAAGTCTAGGGTCAAAATGCCTCTAGTGTGTCTATACAAGATCTTAGAAACTCTCATCTGTGAGCCAGGTGGCATTAAATTTAAAAGTTGAAGGGGGTTTGTGAGTTCCTCCCTCCAAATTGAGCCATACTGGGGAATGATTTGATATTCCTCCTACCCCAATCCATTGCCTTACTTGGAAGGGTCAAAATGCCTCTAGTGTGTCTATACAAGATCTTAGAAACTCTCATCTGTGAGCCAGGTGGCATTAAATTTAAAAGTTGAAGGGGGTTTGTGAGTTCCTCCCTCCAAATTGAGCCATACTGGGGAATGATTTGATATTCCTCCTACCCCAATCCATTGCCTTACTTGGAAATTTTCCTCCAATAGTGCTTCAACTATGAGAAATCGATCAATTTGTTTTTCCACCCTTGCTTCCCCTGTGCGCATGTTCCTCCAGGGCTGATTTAGTTTTTAAGGTGCAATATCCAACAACCCATTGGTCGACAAAAGATGTGTGATCTTGGTGGTGAGCTGATCTGGACACGCCGAGGGACCCCAGACTTCTGCCTCCCCAAGTGAGAAGTTGATATCACCCCCCATGATTAAATTCTCGACCTTCAGGATCTTGAGACTGAGAAGTGTTTCCCAGAAAGGGGTCAGTGGCTTCGTCAATTCCAATTAATGATAAGGTGGATTTTTGAGAGTTGATTATCATTATTGTTGCATCCTGAAAGAGCTCGAGGATTGTTGTCAGGGTCTCAACATCTCTTGGTCTTCCACTGCTGAAGATTGGTACATCATCCATGAAGAGTAGATGTGTGATTCTAAGATCTGGAGAGGTTTGTATGCCTTGGAAGTCCCCCATGTTGATGGCCGAGATCAAGGCCCTACTTAACCCTTCTGCAACAAGGAGAAAGAGCAGAGGGGAGAGGGGGCATCCCTGTCTTAGGCCTCTTTCTGAGGAGAAGAAAGGGGAGTTTGCTCCATTAATTAGGACCACAAAAGTTATTGAGGAAATGAAAGCCATTATCCATCTGATGAAGGATACCTCAAACCCTAGGTGTGTGAGTAGTAGTCTTATAAAGGACTAACTAACTTGATCAAAGGATTTTGAGAGATCAATTTTTCATACAACTCCTTTTGATTGAAGAGATATCAGACTATGTAGGCCTTCCTGAGCCACTCTGATTGCTTCATGTACATGTCAGCCATTTAGAAACCCAAATTGTTCCTTTGAGATCACCTCCGAGAGAATGGGCTTGAGGCGTCTGGAGATAATTTTTGCAACAATTTTGTAAATACAATTGCATAACCCAAATTGTTCCTTTGAGATCACCTCCGAGAGAATGGGCTTGAGGCGTCTGGAGATAATTTTTGCAACAATTTTGTAAATACAATTGCATAGTGCAATCAGTCAACAGTCCTCAAAGGAGATAGGTTCATCCTTTTTAGGTATTAGGGCCAGGAAAGTTTTGTTTAATGGTAGATGCATCGTTCCATTTTTTCTAGATTCTTCCACCACCTGGAGAATATCAGAACCGACGAGTTCATAGAAGCATAAATAAAATTATATTTCCCAACCATCTGGTCCTGGGCTCTTGTCCTTTTGGAAACTGGAGAGTGTTTCCTTTAATTCAGCTTCACTGACTTCTGTGTAGAGGTCTCTATTGTTTTTGTCATTTACAAAGTTGGGGTAAAAAAGAGCCAGCCTGACTATACCAACAATGTTTTTACAAAGTTGGGGTAAAAAAGAGCCAGCCTGACTATACCAACAATGTTTACCCTCTGATTTGCTTTCTACAAGGTTTTGAACTAATTTTTGCCCATCTCCGCCAACCCTGAGAAGGTTGAAATAGTTCTTCCTTCTGAATCCTTCATATCCCAAAAAATGTTTGTAGCTTTGTGGCCCTTTGCAAAGGCATGGAATAATTTTGTATTTTCATCCCCTTGTTCTATCCAGATTTCCCTACTTGTTAGTCTCCAGGTTGCTTCCTGATCGGCTAGGAGTTGTTTACATCGTGATTCCAAGGATTTTAGTGTGTCCTTGGATGAATCAGAGAGGAAACCCCCGTCTGCCTCCTAATAAATGGCTTTGATTTGTTCTTCTGTGGTTTGTAATTCCCTTTCCTCCCTCTATCTTTTTTCCTTTGCCCAGGGGATAGTTAGCGAGTTGATTTTTTTGAGATTTCCCACAAAGTGGACACCCGCTAGAGTACCAAGGTTGGGATCAAAAGGCCTCTAGTGTTTCTGTACCATATCTCGAAAACTCTCATCCACGAGCCAAGTGGCATTAAATTTAAAAGGTGAAGGGGGTTTGTGTGTTCCACCCTCCAAGTTGAGCCAGACTGGGGAATGGTCTGATATGCCTCCCACCCCTATCCATTGCATTACATGGAAGGTTTCCTCCAATAATGCTTCAGCCACGAGAAAGTGATCAATTCAATTTTCCACCCTTGCTTCGCATGTGGGCATGTTCCTCCAGGTTGGATTTAGTTTTCTAGTTGTGATGTCCAACATCCCATTGGTTGAAAAGAGATGTGAGATCCTAGTAGTGAGTTGATTTGGATGCACTAAGGGGCCCCAGACTTCTACCTCCCCTAGTGAGAAGTTGAGGTCTCCCCCCAAGATTAAGTTCTCGACCTTCAGGATCTTGAGACTGAGAAGTCATTCCCATAAGGGGGTTCTATTAAGATAGGGACCATAGACATTGAGAATCATGAATTCTTTACCCAGACCTTCCACAAAAATATCAATTCCTAGACAAGAGTTGAGGGCCCATGAGTGGAGTAGTTTGATTGATTTTGTGCGCCACCTCGTGGCTAGGCCACCAGATCTTCCAGCAGCATCTAAGCCCATGAAATTATATCTCGTAAGGAGAGCGGATAGGGTAGCATAGATAGCTTAGGAGTCTGCCATTGTTTCTTGTAGAAGTATGAGGTCTTATTGTTGTGTATGATCAACCATTTCAAGGCAGATTTATTGTGGGGGCTCGCCAGAACCCTGCAATTGAGAGAGAGTAGTTTCATGGGGTAACCCTCCCGGGGGCTTTCACTGCTCTAAGTGCCCCAAAAATAGACTGTTGGTGGCCTGAAGCGATATCTAAGCGCACCCTGGATTGTGCTTTGGAAAGCATGGATGTGCGGCCCCGCCCTCTTTTTGATGTGCCAATATCTGGATCAAAGATGAGTCCCAGATTTTTTGCAGAGGGGGCAAGAATAGTTATGTTCCTAAGTTGAAAGAGAATGGTGGGTTCTTCCGAAGAGTCAGAGATGGGGTTTTCGATTGAAGTGGATGGAAGGGGATCAAGAGAGGGGGGGGAGCGAAGGGAAAGGGAGGCTAGGGAATGTTTTGAGGAGAGAAGAAGGGGAACGACCTTTTGGGGGAGGGATCTTGTATAGGTAGAGGGATAGTGTAATGTAAATTTAGAAAAGATTCAAAGGAGGGCATCTATAAATACATGTTGGATGAAGCGGGGCTAAGTCCCGAGCCTGAGGGGGGGGCATCCAAGATCCTGTTGTTCTTATATTGAATCCAATCTCACGGGTGACTGTTGTACCCTCGAAGTAGGTCTGTCCATTGAGTGCTGAGATTTTTTGGAAGAGGTGGAGGGAGAGGCCGACGGTGAGGTAGAGAGACCATGCTATAGATTTTTTCGTTGCGTGGAGACGAGAGTGTGTAGGGAGTCCTTGAAGTGGTTGTGGGCAATATTTGAGTATATGCCCATGTGCATGACAACGACGGAAGTGGAATGGTATGCCCTCGTAGTCGAGGATTTGAGCCCTAGTGTGTCCCTAGTCTGTGATGTTGATTTCCTTATGAAGCCCTCTTCTAATATTTAGTGAAACTAGGATGTGGGCCAGGGACATCTCCCCCGTATCCCTGAAGGTAAGGTCTGCATCCAAGTAGTTTCCCAACAAATTTTCAATGGCCTAAAAGACCTTCTCTGACCAAATATGGGGCGGGAGTCCAAGTAGGCAAACCTTGATTGGAAAGGAATCTAGTCATGTGCTCGCTGCGTCAAAGGTTGGATCCCAAAGCTTTAGTAGTACAAGGGAGGAGTCAATAGACCAGCGTCCCAAGAGGGCTCATGTTGCTTGAGTTGTAGTGGACAAATTGGAGCGGTTTGGGATGAGCCCTAGGTAGTGCGTGCCTAGATTTTTAATGTCTTTTCACTAAAATGCTTGTTGTAAACTTTCCCTACCATAGATTTATCTGCAAGCTCCAAAACTTCTGCCATTGAGAGATCCTTGCATAGAATGAGATTAGAAGAGTCTGTTATAGCCCCAATGCATTTGTTTCTTTCTTGCGCCTGTTCGAGGAGTGAGGGTCGAGGTTCTAAATCAAACCATTGGGGATAGATTCCTCAATGCCTCTGTATTCTAGACAGTCCCTGCCATTCAGATTTGATGGTGGAAGGTAAGTACCAATAAAGCCCGCAGATGTACCGCCAATGATGGATTTAGATAGGAAACCCAAGCCTGCATCTGGGAAAAAGCATGAGTCTTAGAGGAGAGGATCAAGTCGGTGTGCATCAATATTTGGAAGTGTCGCCTCAAAATATTCCAAGGGTGGTCCTCTGCAAGAAGGGGAAAAGGAGGGGGGATCCAGGAGGAAAATAGGGAGGGAGGAGGAGTGGGGAGCCCAGAAGGGGTTGAACTATGGAGGCGAGGGACCAGATAGGGAGGGGGGTAATGAACCAAGGGTTGATGTGGTGTTTGAATGCTCAGAGAAAATGAAGGGAGGGCTTGGATGTAAACCCTAGGGGGCAACCGTGAAAGGGGATTCACTGGAGAGTAGTTGCAGATGATTAGGGTCGGGAGAGATGGGAAGAGTCAGAGAGTGAGCTAGTGGGTGTAGGGAGGACGAAACTGGTTCAATATCCACCCAAAGGGTATAAGCCTCAGAAGTCGCCAAGTGCCTGGGAGAGACTGGGTGGGGGCTGTCACCTGTCGGGAACCAAGGCATGGTTTCAACAAGGTCCAGGGTGTAGTCCACGTCATCTTCATAGGTCTCCATTGTGTTGTTGAATTAGGCATCTGGTGGAGAAGGTTTTGGCAAGTGACAAGGAGTGGGAAGGGGAAATTGATCACCGCAGGGAAGGGGGATGTCAGGAAAGTAGGCTCGTTGTTAGGATGGGGAAACTGTTCACCGCAGGGAGGGGAATTGTAGGGAAAGTAGGTTCGCAGTTAGGGTGGGAGTAGTGTGTAGCTATGGAGAAAACCGCAGAGAGACCACGCCATCTCCGACCTCAATTATCCTATTGCAAAGTTAATTACACAATAAGGTCAATTCTATAAGAAGGCACTCCCACATCATGATGATAATCATAGTGAGGAAATCACTAGATGATTTTACCTCAAGTCTCAACAATTTAAATTATGTTTCCAAACCAAACTTACTCAGATGAAGGTTTACAGTCAAATAACCATTTCTTTTGCTCCTATATTAACTTGAAATGTAATTGATACATATATAGAATGTAAACAAGGACACGTGTAATTTGTTTGAAATAGTCTTTATGCCTAGGTGATGGAGTAGAGATAACTTATGAAAGGATACATAAAGCATATCTAATAAGTCATTGCTATTGGCAAATTGTTGACTTGATGATCCTCTCATGCATTTTGGACTATTCATCTCATTTGAACAAGACCCTCAATTTCATCCTAATCTAATAATCTTTGGGAGATTCTCTTTAAATATTATCACTGTATTGTTCTTGCCACGTGTCTCATTTGGGCTAACCATGGAAACTTTTAGTGGTACATTGCTATATCTACATTAGAAACCCCCCATTGTTAGTGACCCAGGGCTGATTTGATGTTTAACGGGTATCTCACAACCTACACCACCACAACCTCCCACCATATTTGAAGTTTAACCCACTAAAAGATCATTTTAACTAGTTATTTGTGAATCCTCTAATAATTATTCACGAACCATCCAAAATACTTCTATTATATTTGAACAACTTATTGGCTTGATTCACTTTGGCATTCCCTTTCCTCTACTTCGAAAATATGTTAACAAACTTTTAGGATAGCAATCTATAAACAAATCTTCATAATTATGCATGAAAATATTCTTAATGAAAGAATAAATCTTTGGGGTTGATCATCCCTTCAAACATGCAAGAAATGTTAGCCCAAATAAATGAGCTCGACTTAATAAAATGAATCTATCCACTTCGAGGCTAGCGATTAACTATCATAATACATGAGTATCGTAGTTTGTCTTTCTACCTTCGTGCACACATACCACTTACTATGTTGTACGTTTATTATGTTGAATATGTTTATTTCATCATTGATTGCTTGTGAATTCTAATGTGGCTTCTTGGCATAAGAATTAAATTTTTCGACAGAAGCTCGGCCACAACATAAAGTTAGCGACTGCTACATTGAAATATATTCATGGGAATTATTTATATATAAATATTTTAAATTTTATTTTCTAAAATATTTTATAACAAAATATAAAATTGTCATATAACGAGGTGTTAGCAAGTGTGGATCAAAGTTGTTTAGAAATTATGAAAAAAAAACTTATTATTAATATTGTTAAAATTAAGATTATAAGAATTAGATTTAAGGAAAATCCTCCAATGTGGTATAGTGATACCTTTCTTAAAAGGTACAATTTTATATATTTTTCATAAGTATTAGTTGTAATTGTTATTTAAATTAATATCACAATGTTGAGAAGAGAATTACTAGTAGTTGGAAAGTTTATTATGATTTTGAAAACAAATATAGAAATGTTGAACTCTTCGATTGGGATAAGAAAAAATTCTTCTTCAATGTTTAAGTTATCTTGGGTATTATATATAATTGTGTAGTTTGAGCTTGCAATATCTCTCACGAGACTTGGAATAAAATTGAGCAAACCCAAAATTGCTCTATAACCTATCATTTCAAAATTAGACTTCCAAACAACCTCAATTACAATTTGAATATGCTTATTTCTCGGCCTTCCCCGCTCACTCGCAACACTCAACATTACTTCTTTCACATGCCTTCCTAAAAAAATGCCCATTACTAAGTCGGTTATGCCTAAAATCTGTGCATCTTGGAATTGTTTCTAGGACATTAATACCTCTCTAAAATTAATCCCACATTGGTTGAGAGATGTGACCCAGAACAACATATAAGCTCCAATATATGAT
Source organism: Picea abies (assembly GCA_900067695.1). Classification (NCBI taxonomy): domain Eukaryota; kingdom Viridiplantae; phylum Streptophyta; class Pinopsida; order Pinales; family Pinaceae; genus Picea; species Picea abies. Next base: position 2,625 of record CBVK0100604798.1, on the reverse strand, counting down.
GACCCTTATGCCAATGGGGATGGTGCCTCCTACAACATAATTGTTGATTGATAGAAATGTGAATATGCATGTTTCTCAACCTTCCCTCTCTCTATGCAAACCCCTATGTATGCAAAAATAAAAAAGTATCTCACTAGCAGTACTCCACAGTACCATTTTCAAAAGTCTTATATGTCTAAAATATTTGCATCTTGGAATTGTTTCTATGACATAAATACTTCTCTATACAAAAAAAGTATCCCACATTGATTGAGAGACATGGCCCCCAACAACATATAAGCTCCAATATACCATGATTTTTATGCCTATGGGAGCAACCACAAGGGATTGATGCCTCTTACTAACATAATGGTTTATTGGTTAAGGTGTGAATATACTTGTTTCTCACCTTTCCTCCCCACCTACGTGAAAAATAACAAAAACCTCTCATTGGGAATACTTCGCGGTACCCCTTTCACATGTCTATGCCAATAGGGACAACCACTAGGCAGTGGTGCCTCCAACTATGTGAATGTGCTTGTTACTTGGCCTTCTCTCTTCCCTTTGTACAAAAACAAAAAAATCTCTCGCTAACAACACTCTATCTCTCATTAGCAAACAAATCATTTTGAAATTATACCTTGGTATCCATATGATACTAAGAAATATTGGATGATCTTAATAGAACAATTAAATACAACTAGTCCAATCATGATATTGCCTTGTAATTTTATGTAAAATAATATTTTATTTACTTATGAAAAATAACATTATTAGTACTTGCCTTCAACATATTACTACAGTGACCAATTCAAGATCAAAATCTTTTGACTTTCAATTACTTCATATTTTATAATAAAAAAATAAAAAAACTTTAGAATTTGAAAAAAAAAAAAAAAATTAAAATTATCAAATATTGCATTTATTTGAAGTCTTATTGCATGATATAGATTGACATTGTTAATATTTTAGTGATTTTGTTAAAGAAAGAGGAGACGATGAAATTTTTTCATATTAAATGTGTAATTTATATTTAATATTTTCCCAAATATTAAATACCATCCGTGATTTTATTACATCATAAGGTGCTCCTCTTATAAAAGTGAACCTTTGGATTTTCTTTCTAGAATATTGATATCCATTGATCTTTGCTAGATGATCATTAGGGAAATTTTTATCAGTGATCATTGAAAACGTCATGTCCTACCTACCTGTTGAGCAACCCTCTTGACATGCCTTCCTTCAATGCAACTTTTAATGTTGTTTCAATGTTGTTTGCACACTCTACCTACCTTACCATCTTAGAGGTAGTGCTCTGCCTTTTATTCTCAGTGAGGGTTCAACAATTTTCTATTTTTCCATCTCCAATTCGCACTTGCACACTCCTGGACAGACTATGTCTTTGATTTCTTAGCAAGACTCCATTTACCATTTAGTTTCCCCTAGCCTCCTAATGCAATAGCTTCATTCATATATGTTTTGTTAACCATGTAATCGTGTTTCTTGTATTTTTAGTGTTTCATGTTTCTCGTAAAATGGGTTTGGATTGTGGATTGATATTCTAACAATGTCGTAACAGATTTTCCATCAATATAATGTTAGTATCTTGTAGTAATGAGAGTATGGATACTTGTTTCTTTTCATATTTAAACTTGATACTATAATCATGTTGGACGCTTGGGCCGACCTAGGTTCTGATCCAAAGGTTTCCAACAAAACCCTCTAACTATCGGCCCTCTCGGTAAACCAGAAGGCAACACTGCGCACAGAGTGCACAATGCAGTCTCACCCAAGATAACTTATGGGGGACTGCAAGACTAGTGCACAATGCAGTCTCACCCAAGATAACTTATGGGGGACTGCAAGACTTAGATGTATGCAGTCAGGGAAGGGATTGGGACTATGATCTGTCCCTTTTCCTCATGCATCACATTTATTATCCATTCATTTAACTCTCGTATCCATTCATCAAAGAAACTATGCATGCATGCGACCATAATCTAAGCTAAACATCCATTCTTTGACCGATAAATAGCATAAATAATAAAACAACCATCCAGACACATTAACACAGTAAGGTTACTATGGTTCACCCCCCCTAGGGCTACGTTCACAAAGATTTGTCTCTTATACTCTTTTATTCGTCATTATTCAAAATATGTGTTGCACGCTTTACATTCTTCATGCTTACAATAAAAAACTATGATAAGTTTCATCTGTGAGGCAGACTAGACCACACCAGGCTCTACAGCCTGTGACCTAACCCTCAAAACCCTGTTCTCTAGCTTATTCAGACCAAACTATTATCTCCTCGACCAACCTCTACTAGAACTCCTAGACCTTTATTTATACTATTTTATTGGCTCGTAGCCATTACATTCATATAAAAAACCCTAACCCTAACATGGCTAGGTTCGTCTGCATGTGCGTCATGCTGCTTTTCCCGACACATCTGGAGCACACTCAAAAATAGGCTTTTCTCCCCCAAAATAGGCCTACGCCAATAGGCCCCCGACACTGACATGTGGCTCGTCTCGAGACACTCAGGTAGTGTGCACTCCCTGCACAGCTTTCTCCAAACTATGGAACTTTTCTGCTAGTTCCTCCCCTTTTTCTTTAACATGTGTAGCTTTCTCTTTAGTGATG
>CBVK0100604797.1:15151-26390 GCA_900067695.1 Picea abies | reverse complement strand
GTTGAGGGAATTGATTTTGGTGAGATTTTTTCTCATGTTGCCAAGTTAACTTCTATAAGATTTTTTTTATCTTCTTTTTCTTCATTTGATTTTGAAGTAGAATAGGTGGATGTGAATACAACATTCCTACATGGGGATATGGAAGAAGAAATCTATATGAAGCAGCCAAAAGGCTTTGTTGTGAAGGGAAAGAAGGAGTTGGTATGTAAGATGAAAAAGTCCTTGCATGTTTTAAAACAATCACCAAGGATGTGGTATAAAAAGTTTGATACTTGTATGCTGGTGTAACATCCATGTTTCCCCCAGCTTGTAATTAATCAGAAAATAGGATCACCATGCTAAGGCATGTGGATGATGTAAATGTATTATTGTTAAATTGCCCATAATTGACTGATGGGGGGTGAAGCCTTGAAGTACGAGCCATGATATATCTAGAGGAAGAAAAATAGTTAATGAAGAAAGGACCAGTGGTTGAATCATCAACCACCCCCATGAATGGAAGCATGGTCTAGTTGTAGAATGTTAGCCCGAAGTACTACAGAGACCTGCAAACCTGAGCTTCTTTTTGACAGAAGGAACGAAACAGGTTAGAAACCTTCCAAAGGAGGGAATGTAAGATACATACAGACACACAACAAGAGGAGAGACACCAGACGAGAGTGCAAGCTTGAAAATGGGATGCGGGAACAAAAAATAAGTGTAGAGAACATGACCTAAAGAACCGAACGTGAGCTTGATGATGGTAAAGCATTTGATAAACCTCGCAAGGTCATTGTGATAGAGAATTTTTTCTCTTAGAGATGGCATAAATTACCTAGTGATATCATGGCTTGGAATGGGGGTGTCCAGAGTGCTAAGAATGAATGCCTCTGAGCATATGGTTGGGTGGAAAGGAACACACCCATAGTCGGTTAGTTGGATGCAACTTGTAATAGATAAGTATTCTCATACCTTGTGAAATTGAGCTGTAATTATGTAATAAAATTAGATATACTGTGAATGACCCAGGGATGGATATGTTTTCTTAATGATTTATACTGTATCTCTTTTTGTGTCTTATTGATGGTGTAAATAGGAAAGTAAGAAATTATATGAATTAGACATGTTTTGTATTCGTAAATGATTGTGCCCTGTGGTGGCTTAAACTAGATCCATGGACTGTTAGTTCGTCGATCTTGGGCACAGTTTCATGTACGCATGTTGACACTCGTAGTTGTTCAAAGTCCCTTGGATGAGGGAGTCTGTTAAAGCTTAGGAGAGATAGTGCACATATGCACAGGCTCTCTACGAGGCAGGCAAAGATTGAGAACAACTTAAGTTCTAGAGTTGAGGAATGAGCGTAAGGGGTGCACAAAAGGATTCTTCAAAGAATTAAGTTCAAGAGAAAGAGCACAAAGCTCTTAAGCCTTTCAGAGAAAAAAAATATCAGGAATAACAACTAGCTTGAAGTATCGAAAAAGGGGGGGGGTTCCCTTGTTTGGAATATGAACAGACGAAATCTGTTCAGAAGAAGCCATGGTTTGTTGTGACTGTTGTGTACGGGAAAGAGCATGGTAGTTAACCTTGGAGTCATTTGAACTTCGTGAGTTTGTCATAAGGGAGGTAAAATCCCTGAAGTTCTGAAGTCCCAAAGTTAACCCTGAGCCTTAGATCTAAGGATGCCCAAAAACCATCCCGACCACCAGATATGGGAGGCATATGATAGTCAAGTTACCAGAACTACCCATGACATAGGAACCTGATAGCAGACGACAGCCATTGATTTGAAAGTGGATGCGTGGCACCAGATCTAGAACTTTAGGTACAAAACACTCCAGAGGAAAGAAGCGGTTAAAAGCGCCAAAGTCCTGAAGGAGATCTCGATCATTGATCAAGGAGGAGGTTGAAGGACCGTTGATATGGTCTTGGTTGAAAAGTGTCGAAGTCCCAAAGAAGACTAGGGTCATTGATTTGGATAGGACATGTGTCAGAAGATACGACACTCCAGAAGGATTCACTCTGGATATTTTTGTTTTTGGAGAGCGGATATAGACCATTGATCGGAGTAGACACGTGGCATCTGATATACAACTCCGGGTATAGAGCACTCCAGGAGAAAAGGGTGAATGAAGGAGCAAGAACTCCCAAAGGTCGGAGAGCCAGAGTTCATCATAACTATCCATTTGTTCAGGATAGGTGTCAACAGTTCTTCCACTTTGAAATATAGCTACTAATGGAGGAAGCGAAAATTGAGAGTTGAAACTCCTGAAACCTGAATCGTGAAATAAATCACAGCCATTGATTTAGAAAGGTTAGATCTAATCCATAGATTCATAAAGGATAGATCTGAGCTGTCAATTCAGAAGCACCATCAAGGTAATGAGATCGATGGTCTCGTCACATTGCACGGACCGAAGGTGCGCGAACTTTAAAAAGTTGATGGCGGGATGCAATTCCGACCACGGTTTTGGAGAAAGAATACGTGGAAGCTTAAGGTGAATTGCAGGGAGAAAATTAGTTGGTTTCAAACAACCCTTGGTTGCACCCACAATCGAGTGGATTACGTGAGGTCATCGCCCAAGGTCATGACAAGGAAGGGCTTATCAGAAAAGGGGCTAGCACCCTAACTTGGAGATTTTGCAAGCGAAAAAGGGGAAGCTCGCGAGTACCATTAGAATTGCACTCGGAAGTCGAAAGAGTCTGCGTTTAATTGAAGAATGAGACCATCAAGGTCTCAGAGAGTCATTTGAATCCAGAGTCGAAGAGCCTTGACCGGGAGGTCGGATTGGTTCCCCGACTTTCCAAATTAGAAACCATGGATGGAGAATTTGTCCTTTAAGAAAAGTGAAAAAATTTATGCCCCATCGTGGGTGTGTTACAAATTGGTATCGGAGATGGGTAAAACACTTGGCCTACATGGGCTCATGCATGAGTCACATAAAGAGGTATTTTTATCTGCATTTACTCCTTGAGGAGAAGGACTTGTTATGTGGATAGCTGAAGGTGGCAGGGTTCTTTCAAGAGTAGCTGAAGCCTGAAGGATGAATGACTTGGTGTGCGTAACACTGCTTCTAAGCATGGGCAGGTGGAACCTCATGAATTGATGATGGTTGATTATATAATGGTTAATACCTTTGTGGGCTTAAAGAAATATGATAAGATCAGGTAGGATCCTTGGCAGTTATAGTTACTGCTTTACATTAAACTCGTAGTATATATAACTCCTCATAACCAGAGAAAGGTGGTATGGGTAAAATTCTATGGATGTTGAGGCAACGAGGTTTTCTTGCTAGACGTTGTCATGTAAAAATAAAAATGACCCTGGTTGGTTATTTACATGAGAGAAGGAAACATTAATACGAAATATGACTTTGAGATTAGTCCTGTAAGTGACTGAAATCCCAAACTAAAGGACACTAATGATGAAATTAAAATATCAAGTGAATGCATTAGGTAAAAAGGTGCAATACATGCACCTACATATACACGAATGTGTATACATGATCATAAGGATGCTTGAAAGATCCTTGGGAAAAGGATATAGAGGCCTGATATGTCCATGTGTGTGAATGACATGGAAAAGGTGTAAGCAATAAGCTAGCATGATGAATACCTAGTTGTGTTTAATTATGCTTGAGTGAATGGGTTTAATGCATTGTGAAGCTTCTTAATATGAAGCCTGATATCAATACCAATTAGGTATGAATGATATTAAATGTGCAAGTGATGCACATGTATGATGAAAGAGTATAGTTGTAGGCACCATATGGTTTCCCTAATGAGTGAAATATAAAGCAAGAATTTCTCTTGTCCAGATTAAATGAATACTATGGATGCATGGATGACTCCATTCTGAAGAGTCATGAAAGTTTTGTTCCAAATAATAGCTTGAGGGGAATGTACTCCCTTTCCTCAAGGAATACTAATATAATTAGATAAAAGGGTAAATGAGCAAAGATGCTCTGTTGTCATGATAAGAGGCAAATGATTATGCCTTTGAAGATTACATTTTGAAAGCATCATGTAATGAATAAGAATACTAATGAATGAATAAAGGAGTATGTTTGATTGAATAGGATTGGTTGGAGCCATGTTAAGAAAAGGCAGTGAGGCCTTTAGAGATAACTCATCTGGGATGAAAAGTCCCAGGCGGTGTAGAAAGAATTAGAAGAAGGGGAGAGCCCCTAACTCCTTTCTTGCTATGTGTTATGTTTACTTTGGAATGCAAAATCTAACTTACTAACAAAAGTAAATGTTTTGACACCATAGTGATGATGATTGTATTATTGCAGAAAAAATTGAGAACTGTGTATATTGCATACATGGAAATCCTTGAGGATAATGTGATGAAATGCATAAAGATATGCTAGGAAATTTTGAAGGAGTTTTATGGATTTGAATGTTATGATACATGCATTTTAATTGATATTACAACTAATGATGCATGTTGTGTATAGAAAAGAATTGGAACTGTTGAGGAAGGTAGTTACCAATAATGGGCAACCTCAAGCAGAGGATGACCATGGGAAGGCTGTGGTCGAAAGATTAATGACAAGACTGTGAGAATCCTACTAAAGAACTGTTGATGAGGTGAAAATCAGAAAGAGGGTGCTAGCAGCCAAGAATAGTTGTATGCCATGGATACCCAAGTAGGGTATGATTCAGGAAGGAGAACCCGAATGTTGGAGGTGTGAACCTCTGATAGTGAAGATTGATTGTATGATGCATCAACATCTGAACCAAATGATCTGTGTTGACTCAAAAGGTCAAAAACCTTTACTAGGAGATTGTAGAAATCCCTTTGATCAACTACAGATCGAGATCGTGAGGATTGCGAAAGAAAACCCTGAGCGAATAAGGCTAATCAAGATCCTGACAGAGGAAGTGAACACAAATCGTTCATCGGAAGGAAACCAATCTTAGTCGTCAGATCGATTTCAAGATCCACTGGGATTAACGGATCAAACACCAGTCAATCAATAAGATCGACAACCCATATTCATTGCGGAGATCGAATGGGCACACGGGTTAATGGAGGATCCTGTGCCTGTAATTTAAATTCAATGTAGCTTTGTTTTGAGTTTGGGGTCCAATCGTAGATCAGACGGCTCGTATTGATTGCGGAGCACGACAACGGAATTAACGGGAGCTCTAGTTCATGGCCCGCAATCAACCAACACCGTTGATCTCATCGGGGTGGATGATCAATGACCACAATTAAAGGAGTTGGGCAAGCACTTTTCAGTTTATGGAGATTGAACTCTCTGATAAAGAGAGAACACATTGGGGATTCCAAAATCACTGTGAACCGTTGATCTGTGAATGATTGGTGGGAGGACCTGCAAGGAACACATACACTAATGCCACATAAACTTGTACCGTGATTGGGTTCTGTGGTTGAATTTGGAAAATCGAGGCTCTGCTCTCAGTCTAGATTCTTGATCAAATACTTCTATGCTAGGATTGTTGTATTTGGAATCATGTAGTTTAGAATCGATCCAGGGATAAGATCGATGACCCGTATTCATTGCATTGAGGGCTTATGCACGCAGATTAATGTCAAGAACTGTACCCATAAATTAAACTCAATATATATATTTTTTTAGGTTGGGGGTACAATTGTATTCATTGTGGGGATCGGAAGGAGAATTAAAACATGAGTTGGTTGAGGTTCTGCAATCCATTGCAATCGTTAGATCCCGGGAAAGACAAATATGCACCATCGATTTGCAGGAAAGGGGTGTAGCCAAGATCATAATGCTTGGACATGGGAACTGAAAAGGATAGCGCCGAAACGAATAGAGATGAGGTCACAACTCTCGATCACGTGCAGAGAAAACAGATTCCATCCAGGCTAGTCAAGAAAGGTATATTTTAGCACTCTGCGTTAGACTATGGTCATGAGGACTAGTTCTATGGGAATAAAGGTGTTCCTAATTATCACATTGCATGGAATTGCTTCAAGGAAATGCATGTTTGCATAAAGGATAGACAATGGATTTCCCATTGAGGGAGGAGGACCTTACAATGTTTTAATTACATTATGTAAGCATTGAAGGAAAACAAATTTGGGTGGCCATGAGTGTTGGCACCCTGGTTATTAATGGAGGAAGAATGCTTAAAATTCATGTGAAACTTTTGAGTTCATGTGTACTGATTTGGGGTCATGATCGGCCTATAATAGGCAGTATGGTCTTGCGGTAAGAATGAAAGAAAATGGATAATCCATATGAGGAAAAGGTTGGTTAAATTCCAACACACCATGGCCAAGAACCGGTCATAAAGTGTGACAAAATTGAAAAAAATGCAAGAGTGCATTGGGTATGAATGTGGCCATGAATATTGGCACATTTGTTAAAATACTTTGAAATGTTGAATTATGTTTTGAAAGGTTTGATATGTCGAAACGAGGCATAGGCAAGGAATGTGATTCCTTTTCATCTTTATATAGATGTGATGAACTGTTAATATGCATGGTTTTGAATATAGATATATATACATGGATGCATGAGAGGCTAACAGTTTGTTTGGATGTGTAAAGAATGAATTGTAGAGAGGAAATGGGTCTTGGATATGACGGTATTGTAATCCCATAAGGAAGACCAATTGCCTACTGAGCCAAACTACAAGGAATGGTATTTCCTTTTTGAGAAAGTGAATTTGATTGTTAGTATGCACAATTCTGAAATTGTTTGTGATGACGTTATAAAGGTGCAATAAAAATGTATGTGCATGGAAAACTAACAATTTCTTTGGATGATTGAAGTTGAAAGTGTAGGAAGCAAAGGGGACTTGGATATGGCAGCGTTGTAATCCCATAAGGAAGACTAATTTCCTACTAAGCGAAATCTCTATGGGAAGGAAAGTCCCATAATTATGAATCTGGTTCCTTTGTGGAACAAATATGAAAATAAAATGTGGAATTGGAAATCTGTAGGTGACATATTTACAAGGAAACTCTGAATTTAAAATTTATTACGATGTCTCATGAATTTCTATATGCCTATGATATAGGTGAAGGAAGAGATCTACGAAGAGTGCAGAGATGAGAGACTGAACTCTCAGTTTTGAGGAAGAACTGTGAAAAAGAGTATGTTCTGATCGCAGGAAATAGAGACTGACTCGGGAGAAGGAGAGTAACCTTCATCCCTATATATGAATGATTCGGGAGAAGAAGAGTAACCTTCGTCCCTATATATGACTGATTTGGGAGAAGGAGAGTAACCTTCGTCCATATCTATTTCTGTGCCAGGAGAAGGAGAGTAACCTTCGTCCATATCTATTTCCGTGCCAGGAGAAGGAGAGTAACCTTCATCCCTAACTTTCATTGAGCCGAAAGGATGTCAAGATGAAAAGCATGAAAAATGGCTACTATTGAGGCATGAGAACCCTGTGGTAAGCCATGATCGCCTAGAATATATTGTGTTGAGGTAACACAAGACAGAGGGATGAATTTCTAGAGAAAGTCTGAGGGACGCCTCGACTGTAAGGCTCGATAAAGTCTCTAGAATTCTTCCTGTGTGAGAAAACTTTGGCAAGGCAATATGGATCACCCGAGGGACTATATAGTAGAGAAAGGGATGCCTGAGCCTAGGCCTGGAGGGTGAGTGACCGCAAGGAATATGAGACCTTAATAATTCTTGTAAACTGTTGATTGGGATCATGCACATGATGGGTAGTTCTTCTTGTGCGAAAAAACCTTGGCAATGCAAGATGGATCACCCGAGGGACTGTATAATAGAGAAGGGGATGCTTGAGCCTGGGCCTAGAGGGTGAGTGACTGCAAAGAATATGAGACCTTGATAGTTCTTGTAAAATATTGATTAGGATCATACACATAATGAGTATGTCAAGGAAAAACAATGAGCCTGGATAAAAAGACAACCATGTGGATACAAATCCACAAACTGCGCAGATAATTATTGTGCTAAGATTATGAAATTTTCCTAGAAATTTTTATGCAATGTTTTTGCATAAGACTATGATTAGCATGCTTGTAGCCCAAGAATTATTGAAAGAAGGTGACGAAGATTAAGGGTCTGAAAAATGACCTAACCAAAAAAGAAGGATCAAGATTTCTAAAACAACTGAATGAGAAAGGCATGACAGGTGTTTTTGAGAACATCGAGGACGGTGTTCCTTTAAGGGGGAAGGAATTGTAACATCCCTTTTCCCCCCAAATTGTAATTAATCATAAAATAGGATTACCATGATAAGGCATGTGGATGATGTAAATGTGTTATTGTTAAATTTCCCATAACTGACTGATGGGGGGTGAAGCCTTGAAGTACAAGCCATGATATCTCTAGAGGAAGGAGATCAGTTAATGAAGAAAGGACCAGTGGTTGAATCATCAACCACCCCCATGAATGGAAGCATGACATAGCTATGGAATATCAGCTCGAAGTACCACAGAGACTTGCAAACCCGAGCTTCCTTCTGATAAAAGGAACAGGACAGGTCAAAAACCTTCCAAAGGAGGGAAGGTAAGATACATATAGACACATAGCAAGAGGAGAGACACCAGACGAGAGAGCAAGCTAAAAAAGGGGATGCGGGAACCAAAAGGAAGTGCATAGAACATGACCTAAAGGACCAAACGTGAGCTTGATGCTGGGAAAGCATCTTAGAAACCTCGCAGGGTCGTTGTGATAGAGAGAGTTTTCTCTCAGAGATGGCGTAAATTCCCTAGTGATATCATGTCTTGGCACAAGGGTGGCCAGAGTGCTAGGAATGAATTCCTCTAATCCTATGGTTGGGTGGAAAGGCACACACCCATAGTCGGTTAGTTGGATGCAACTTGTAATAGATAAGTATTCTCATACCCTGTGAAATTGAGTTGTAATTGTGTAATAAAATTAGATATACTGTGAATTACCCAAGGATGGATATGTTTTCTTAATGATTTATACTGTATCCCTTTTTGTGTGTGATTGATGGTGTAATTAGGAAAGTAAGAAATTATATGAATTGGACATGTATTGTATTCATAAATTCTTGTGCCCTGTGGTGGCTTAAACTAGATCCACAAACTATGAGTTTGTCGATCTTGGGCACAATTTCACGTACGCATGTCGGCACTCCTAGTTGTTTGGATTCCCTTGGAGGAGGGAGTCTATTAAAGCTTAGGAGAGATAGTGCACATATGCACGGGCTCTCTATGAAGTAGGTAGAGACCGAGAACCACTTAAGTTCTAGAGTTGAGGAATGAGCATAAGGGGTGCACAGAAGGATTATTACAAGCATTAAGTTCAAGAGTAAGAGTGCAAAGCTCTTAAGCCTTTCATAGCTAACAAATCTTGGGAAGAGAAACGAGGCTGAAGTATTGAAAAAGGGGGGGGTCCCTTATTTGGAAGACGAATGGATGAAATTTGTTCGGAAGAAGCCACAATCTGTTGTGACCATTGGGTACGGGAAAGAGTGTGGGAGTTAACCCTGGAGTCATTTGGACTTCGTGAGTTCAGAAAACTAAGCGAGTTATCGTAAGGGAGGTAGAATCCCTGAAGTTTTGAAGTCCTGAAGTTAACCCTGAGCCTTAGATTTGAGGATGCCTGAGAACCGTCTCGATCGCCAGATCTGGGAGGTAGACAATAGTCAAGTTACCAGAACTATGAATCACATAGGAACCTGATAGTAGACGACAACCATTGATTTGAATGTGGACATGTGGCACTAGATCTAGAACTCTGGGTATAGAGAACTCTGGAGGAAAGAAGAGGGTGAAAGCGATGAAGTCCCGAAGGAGATCTCAATCATTGATCGAGGAGGAGGTTGAAGGACCGTTGATCTGGTCTTGGTTGAAAAGTATCGAAGTCCTGAAGAAGACTAGGGTTGTCGATTTGGAGAAGATAGGTGTTAGAAGATCCGACACTTTGGAGATTTGTGTTTGTAGAGAACGGATATAGACCATTGATCGGAGTAGATGCGTGGCTTTCGATATACAACTTCGGGTGCAGAGCACTTTGGGAGAAAATGGTGAATGAAGGAGAAGGAAATCCCGAAGGTCAGAGAGCCAGAGTTCATCAGAACCGTTTGTTTGTTTAGGACAGGTGTCAACAGTTCTTCCACTCTGGAAGATAGCTACTGACGGAGGAAGCAAAAGTTGAGAGTTGAAACTCCTGAAACTCGAATCGTGAAATAAATCACAGCCATTGATTTAGAAAGGTTAGATTTGATCCATAGATTAAAAAATGATAGATCTGAGCTGTCAGTTCAGAAGCACCATCAAGGTCATGAGATCGATGGTCCTGTCGCATTGTGGGGATTGAAGGTGCACGAACTTTAAAAAGTTGAGGGTGGGCCACAATCCAAACCACGGTTTTGGAGAAAGGACACATGGAGGCTCAAGGTGAATTGTGGGGCGAAAAGTAGTTGGTTTCAAACCACACTTGGCCATGCCTGCAATTGCGTGGATTACATGAGGTCATCGCCCAAGGTCATGAAAAGGAAGGGCTTATCAGAAAAGTGGCTAGTGCCTAAACTCAGATATTTCGCAAGAAAAAAAGGGGAAGGTCGTGAGTACCATTAGACCTGTACCCGAAAGTTGAAATAGTCTGTGTTTAATTGTAGAATGAGACCATCAAGGTCTCAGAGAGTCGTTTGGCTCCAGAATTGGAGATCCTTGATGGGGAGGTTGGACTGGTTCCCCAACTTTCCATATTAGAAACCATGGATGGAGAATATGTCCTTTAAGAAAAGAGAAAATTTGTATGCCCCATCGTGGGTGTGTTACAGCTAGGACTTGGCTTCACAAGAAGCAAAGAGGATCACCGTGTGTATTTTAAATTAATTTTTGATCATTTGATTTATTTGGTCTTGTATGTGGATGACATGTTGCTAATAGGAAACAACAAGGAGATTATCCAGGATGTGAAAACTTATTTGTCCTATAAATTTTACATGAATGATCTCAATGCTTCAAATTTCATTTTGGCTTCAAATTTCATTTTGGGCATGGAAATTAAAAGAGATCGAAAAAAGAGGAAACTCTGGTTAAATCAGAGAAAATATGTCGAGACAATATTGTAGAGGTTTAATATGCAGGAATGTAAACCGATCAAGGTCCCTATTCCTATTGGTGTAAAGTTATCTCTGTATTAGTGTCCCAAGACACAAGAAGAGGAGGAGGACATGTCTTGTGTTCCATATGCGAGTGCAATTGGCAGTTTGATGTATGCAATGGTATGTACTAGACCAGAAATTGCATATGTAGTGGGAGTTTTGAGCAGGTATATGTCAAAACCAGGGAAGGAGCATTGGA
>CBVK0100604797.1:0-15144 GCA_900067695.1 Picea abies | reverse complement strand
ACAGTAAAAAGGGTTTTCAGGTATTTGCGTGGCACTGCTAGCTATGGATTATGCTACCAAGGAAGACTAAGGTTGGATAGAGTGTTGGACATACATGGCTTTGTGGATACAGACTGGGATGGAGATCACAGATCATAGGAGATATATAAGTGGCTATGTGTTTAACCTGTTTGGAGGAGAAATTAGTTGAATGAGGAAAGCACGGGCTGTAGTGGCACTTTCAATTACAGAAGTTGAATACATGGCAACCACTCATGCAAGTAAGGAAGAAATATGGTTACAAAGATTGTGTTCAGGTATTGGGTTGGTACAACAAGATGTCAGGATAGATTGTGACAGTTAGAGTGCAATTTTTCTGGCGAAGAACCTGACTTATCATTCAAAGACAAAGAAGATTGATATTCAATATCATTTTGTGACAGACATGGTTGAAGAAAATAAAGTGTTGCTGATGAAGGTGGACACTTTGAAGAATGTTGTAGATTCATTAACAAAATATGTGAGCATTGAGAAGTTCTCTTGGTGTAGAGGATCCATGGGAATTGATGCCCTAGATTGTTGACTATGCAACCCAGTAACCCCATGTATGCAAAGAAAAGAACAAGTGTGAGAATGTTGGGTATGTGTTATATTATTTTCACGACTAGCTCTGGTGTATTCTATGTTGTGTTGGTCATGCAGGGGGTAGCTTCCCCCCTTCGATGGTTTCAAGGGGTAATATCCCCCTTATGCGGGGGTTTGGGGGAAGCTCCCCCAATAATTTTTTTCCTTGGGAAATGTGTCACATTTTTTCCTTGTTTTTTGTGTTGCTTTGATTTTCATGTCCATTGTTGGGCGGTTTTTCGGCACATGGTTTTTTCCGATGGTTTTCTATTTATGATTAAGGATATAGGGTTGTTGAATAATCCAGGTCATTGGGTTAGGGTTTTGGATGTCATTGTCTCATATATGTATATTTTATTGCAAACAATGTATCACAATGAATGAATATAGAATATGTTGGTTTTCCTGGTTTGGGTTTCCAGGGGAAAAATCTTTGTGTAATGTGTGTATTTTCGATTGTATCTTTTCTATTCTTTTATTGAAAATCTATTTGCAGTAAAATATTGTACAAGGTTAAAATCTACACATCAGAGACCTTGAAGCAACTACCGTGGGAAATTCCTTGAAGAGGGAGAAGATGAAAGAGTTGAGAGACTTCAATAGGTAGATCCAAGAGGAAAGTCAATATTGGAGGCATAGAGAATATGAGTTGGAAAAAGATCTTGCTAAGTGCCAAGACTCCTTCATTGCCATGAAGGAAGAATTAGAGAAGAGTAGATTACATCCCTTGTAGTTGGCAGAGAAATTTACTGAGCTCGATAATTGGCAAGATGAGAGGTTCACTAAATTCACTGCTTATCTATACTAGGACTTGGCAGTGAAGAAAGAGGCCTTGAAGAAGATAGAAGCAATTTTGTAAGAGACCAAGAAAACCCCTTTCACTACCACTACCAAAGCTAGCACCATAATAGAGGAAAACATAGTAAACTCACCTTCCAATACCCTTTCTCAAGATACCTTTGGTGAATTTGAAAATAAAACTAGAGGCTTCAATTACAAGCTCAAGGGGAAAATGGGATATGATGGCTAAGGGATAGGCAAGAAAGGCCAAGGGATTCTGATTCCCATTGTAGCTCAATAGAGGCTCAATCACGAAGGCCTAGGATTTGGTGGACAATAATCCAACACAAATTTACCTCAAACCACCTTTTTCAAGGCAAAATAAACTAGAAAAGAAGTCATTACCATGGAGGAAAAGGCAACTAAAAAAGGAGTGTGCAGGAAGCCACTCAAATATGCTTGTAGAGGCTTAGAAAATATCAACATAGAGATGATTCTGCAAACAAAATTTGCTCCAAATATTGGGGGTCCGAGAAACCAAGATGGAAAGCATCACCACAAATCGTAAAAGGTGTGGTATAGTTTGTTTCTATTGAAAGAAAATGGGTCATAAGGCTAGAAATTGTTGGCACTCTATAAGGATAAGCATCTTATGCAAGAACTATTGTTAGTACTACAAATTAACTCGACATTGGGAGGCCAAATGTTGGAGGCTTCACCTGAAACTCCATCCAAAGAAACAACTAAGAAGAAAGATTGGAGAGTCAAGGTCAAGGGGAAAGAGGAGGTACTTATACTTTCATCCCAAGGAGTAGCAAGTTTCCAAAGACCTATTGCAATAGAAAATTTCATCTCCAACCATGAGATGGATAGTAGGGTTATGAAAAAATCATCCCCTACTTAGATCTTATCTTCCATCCTACAATAGAGGCACCCATTCTTGGAGATTTTTTGGAGTCTTATTAATGATTGGAGAAGAAGATTGAGGGGAGTTGAAGCTTCTGGGGACCAAAAAAATGAAAATGGAGAGGTGTGATTTGAATTGGATGCTCTTGAAAAATATGTAATAAGCACTTAGTTGCTTTCCCTTTTGTAAATCTATAAACATGTCCTTTTTAATTTATTTTGTCTTTTTGGAAAAAATTGGAAATAGAAATGAACCATTGTGATGGTTAACCTTCCAAAGGAATCCCATTAAAAATGAAGTTTGTAGTGAAGAAGGAGATGAAGAGGGATATGTAAGGAGAGATGGGGAAAGACAGTACCAGAAAATAGAGCTCGAAGAGGGAAACCTACTTGAAGTTAAGTGGATGAAAGAGTTAATGTGCATGTTCACTCTAAGAGAAGGTGTCTCTTAGTCATGTCCATTTGCAATTTTGTATTGTCAGTGA
The DNA here is from genome assembly GCA_900067695.1 of Picea abies. Lineage (NCBI taxonomy): Eukaryota > Viridiplantae > Streptophyta > Pinopsida > Pinales > Pinaceae > Picea > Picea abies. Next base: position 12,370 of record CBVK0100604797.1, on the reverse strand, counting down.
GTAATAATGCACAAACTTTGTGTATAGCTCACCCCTTTGTAATTTTTTCTCGAGCATAATAAAAATCCCATTTAAATGTTGATATTTGTGAGTTACTACACTTTGTTATTTGGGTATTTTGGTTATGAGTTACAATGATCTATGCATACTCTGTTGAATTATTTTTTTATCCCATCCACATAATTTATTGTCTCTTGGAAATTTTTCCTTTTCCCACTGGTTGTACTCAACGTTCTTTTGCTTGGTAGAAGTTTTGGTTAATACTTGGGTTATTTTACAAACCCTTGGGCGTGCTATTCTCTACTTGAGAATTTTATCCCTTTCCTGGGAAATTTCAGAGACCCCCAAGCATTTTGTTCACTTCTTAGGAGATTTAAGAGAGCCATGGGCATTTTGTTTACGACTCGAGCAAATTTAGAGATCCCTAGGCATTTATTTTACTGCCTGGGAAATTTTCCTTGCCCAAAAGTCACCCACAACATTTGGTAAATAATTTGTGTGCTTGGGGGAGCTCCTTTCACTCCCATTTCATCCCCCAAAGTAGTGGGACTCTTCTTTATATCTTCATAGGCACCAAATCCATTTTTGAACTCCCATCAATTCATTTTTTTAAATGTAGACCACAAGCCCGTTTTTGCACACAACCACAGTGTGATTTATTTTTTATATTGTTTGGAAGTATTCCCATCAATTATTTGTAGTTTGAAACATTAGCCAACTTACCCACAAATGGAAATTTCATCTTTCATTGGTTTCATGGTTGTCTTGGTATGATCAAAAACCTATGAGTGAAGTGTATTGACAGTTTTCTAGAAAAGTATTTATGTTTCTATCTCAGAGTTGGAGTGTAGAGTGGAATATTTTGTTGTTTCTATAGAAGTTGTTTTTTTAGGGTTATTTAAAAGGCTATGGAAGTTAATTTCTACAAAAAATGTTGCTACAAAATCTATATGCTAAAGTTGTTGTTAAAGAGGCAATGAATTCAAATTACACAAACAAAAATTAAAGAAGCATCCGTGTTGATGAGATAGACAGGGCCATAGGTATACCATTTATGGATCAATACATGAGTTATAATGATAGATCTAATAATAGTTAGGGATACTTCCCTTGGGATAGAAAAATACCAATCTAAAAGTGAGAGAATTGTTGTTGAGGTGGTAATGGACATTGCTTTTGATAGTGTCTTTTTTGGGTTCCCCCCTTGATATTCTTCCTTCCAATATCGGTACCTCAAATAGGTGATCCCAAGATAAAATAAATAGGCTACAAGCTGATGGAAATTTCCAAAATGTAGCTGAAGAAGTGAAACAATAATTCTAATTTAGATTATTGTCAAATGAATGACGAGGCGATGAATATATACACCAATGGGTTGAGAGACATTCCCTTACCAAGTAATGATGATAAAATTTTGATAGAGTGTCAACTAGATTACCTAGATAAGATTAGAGTTTGACACTAAAATCTACACGAATAAAAACTAACAAGAGAAGCAACAAATGAGTAGGTTAAGGCATAGAAGGGAGTGTTTCTAGTGTGTAAAGGTAAGAAGGCATAGTCAAGTAAGGCTACAAAAAGAATAGGTAATTTGATAGCAATAGAATAGGTTAACATAAGAGCCCAACCCATCTGATCAAACAAGATGGTGGCTACCAAACATTTCAAGGTAGGATAGTGTTGGGTGTGAAAACATCAATTTTTTTACTAAACTCCCATAAGTATTGGGACTCAAACAACGTAATAAGTTTGTTGATGATCAAGTTGACCTATGAAACAAATCATTATAAGAATGCTTGGTAAAAGTTGACATTCTCAAGTGACCCCTAGCTATAAATAAGTAGATTCATAAGGAAGACATGTTAGACACATTTTCTAAATATGATATTTTGATAAGCACTATGATATCTCTAAGATTGACTTCGCAGACATAGATTGTAATGTTATTTAAGATAAATACTCTACCTTTCCACAATATGTTTTCTTTTCAATCCTTGGGTTGTTTCCCATTATAAAAATTGTGTTATAATGTGTGATTTTGATGATTGATAGTTGGTAAATAATGTATTAGTCATAAGATATGGATATGGTTCTTTTGTGGTTCAAGGTTAATGCTATTTGTTTTAGTGTGTTTATTTATTAATTTATCAATTATCTCTATTTTTAGATATTTTCATTAGCTATAAGATTGAATGGTTTAAACTAATTGTTGTTAGTTAGCAGTGATGTTATCTAGTAGGATGCTACTTAATCAAGGAAATGTTTTCTTTATATTTTGTGTCTTTTAGGTGTGTCAGGCTGCTAAATTGTAGCTTTTAAGTGTCCTGAATCACTAAATTGTCAAACCAGGGTTGGTATACTTCGAGCTGATACATAGTATGTGCAGGCAAGCGTCACCTTAGGTGACCCCTTTGAATGGTAAAGGGATGTTGATCATGTCGAAAGGAGGTCAAAAAGGGTAATATTGGCATATAGTTGGAGGTCAATGGTAAGTAGTATGGGCAAGGAGCATGGTCAAAACCGGGGACCAACAAGGTGGGAGTCAATTTTAGATTCAATACCTTTCCAAATTTATTCATGTTGCACACAATCGCACCAAATTGTAGAATGCATATTCAACTTAATTCTTGCAAAAAAAATAAAAAATCGTTGGGGTCCTTATATCCTTTTAGGATCAAAATACCTTTCTAATTTTCTCAGTGAATCAACCATTTCCCATACTTTTCAATTTTCACCATAATATGAAATTTCCATCTCTATAGGTTTCTATACTCTTCAATAACCTCATATTTTTGTTTACAACATCACCTTCTTCAACTTCTTGTTCTTCTAGTTCCAAGCCACCCTCTTTAGTTTCTCTAATTTTTTGTCTACTGTCCCACTCCTGTAATCTTTTTCTTAACACTTGCAATTCCTTCAACTTCATCTTCTTGTAGTTCTAAGCCACTCTCTTTAGTTTCTCTAATTTGTTGTCTACTCTCCAACTCCTGTAATCTCTCTTAACACTTGCAACTATCTATTCATTATTGTTCTACCACCTCTTCTTCCCATATGTTCTCTCATGTAACATTTATTCTCTTTTCTAAGCATTGCCTCTCACTTTATTTTTAATCTCATAAATCTCAACCTTAACTAATTGATACTAAATAATGTTGTTAAGGTGTGGTGTCCCAAATCTCACCTTTATCATGTAATACCCTATCATTAGTGGTCATAATACAAAACATGCCTACAAACATTCACATGAAAATTAAATCATAAATATCACTACAAAACTATATATTAATTGATTTGGAAAATGTCTACTCATATATTTATTAATGTGAAAGTACTACATTAATTACAAATTACAAATTGTGAACTTTGAACTCTCTACTTGTCACTTTAACTCATTCTTTACACTTCCTAAATTTAGTGTTGGTAAGCTAAATCCTACTTTTATAATGTCTAAATCTTATTATTTATTTTTCTCTCATCTTCCTCCTCCATTATTGATTTTATATTTAACTACATTCTTGTTAATTTCTCACTTTAACACAACCCATTACCTTCCTCCAACACATCACATATCTTTATCGTGATATTCTCTTATCATGCTCATCTTACATGGACTAATCATTAAACTAATTTATGTGCACTTTTTGTTATTCTCTTTGTTATGCACTTTTTGTTATGCACTAGAACATTCTCTTTGTTTTTGTTTAAGCTTTCCTTATCGCATACTATTTTCACTTATGTTTTTCGTAAATGCTCTTGAATTATAAATGAACAATCTAACCAAAACAACCCTACCTATTGACCCAATCCTAGTAGAGTAGAGACATTAGAGATTTACCTTTAGTATTAACACCCTTTCTCACCGCCATCTAAACCAATCGTCCTTTTTCTTATGTATATGGGGAGATTGGGAGTAGTAAATTGTTGTAGGAAAGACTTTGCTTCCATTCTGGTATAACTAACCACCGAATTGACCCACTAATATAGACATTTAAATGTTAGTGATACGCAACGATAGGGATTGCATTTTTGCCATGTCCCATCAAGCCACCGACATTCTAGGTGCTATGGTTTTCTTCAATCAAGCCACCGACATTCTAGGTGCTATGGTTTTCTTCGATCACAATGGAAGAAAACTGTTCCCATTGATTTTGATTTTCACTGTGGAGTAACCAAAGTGTGGGAGCAATTTTTTTTTCAAGTTACTTTTCTTGAAAGTTTTTTGGTTGTGTTATTTTAAATTTCTGGCCAATTCAAAATTATGGTCGATTTTTTGAGCATCTAGATTGGTTTAAAATGGAGCAAAGTTTAAAATGGGACAAAACCTTGAAGTAAGATTCTGAAATGCATATAACTTTGATTGTGAAAAACTCAAACTATCCCTAAAAAAATCTGACAGAAAACCATTTGTTTTTACCCTGAAAAACAGATATGTTTACTCCCGAATTAACTTTCTCCATAATTGTAGCGCTATGAAAAATGTAGCAGTACGTATAAGCAATTAACGAATGAAACTCAAAACATATAGCCACAGACCATCCTTGTGCTTTGCACGGACCGGAAAAAGTAACCCGAATTCGACCTAACTGCAAAGTAGCCGTGATTCCTTGAGGTGTTGGTCAGGGGGCCTCACTGCTCCCCTGCCTGACCCCGCAGGGAAGTGCAGCTGGTACCTCAAAAACTCCCTCTCGAGTCTCACTCACCTCAACTTTGAAAAACTCTTTCCTGATTCCACAATCCTTCCTGCCTGGTAGGACCGAGACTGGAGAGGCGCGCAATGGCCTCACGATATAAGTACACAGCTTCATTCTCATTCTCACCCACACCGACAACCTCACTCACGTTAAACAGTTTAACAAGTTCACAACTGGTGTTTCTTGAATAGAGATGGCTTCCACTAAACCCATACATGCTGCACCCTCACCCTCCTGCATATTTGCCCTCCTCATCGTATCTATGGCCATTGCCGTTCATCGAGTACACAGTGAGTTCATTGATCTGCTGTCTTGCTCTTCATCTCTCATTCTTTGTTTGTTATATCATTACTTCCTGTTCGTATTAGTCATTGGATTCATAGAGGTCATCCAGGTGTTGCTTAATTAATATGATGGGGTGATGTACTGTATTTAGGCGCCTTTATGACGTGTGAGGAGTTGCCCGTGGAAGTCTGCGCTTTCTCGGTTTCTTCCTCTGGTAATAGATGTGTGCTCGAGAAAGCTCTAATGATGGACGGCACCCTGCAATTTCAATGCCAGGTAGCTTTTACTTATTAATGTCTTAGAACTCCTTATAAACCTAAGATTTCACAACTAGCATAGATAAATCATTAGCAATGATCCTGATGTTGTTGAGAAAGACTAACATTAACTGCATATAACATTAGTCGTCGGTTGTGGTCGCTGAGAAATTGGCGGAATGGATCGAAAGCGAGGAGTGCATAAATGCGTGCGGCTTGGAACGGATGGCTGTGGGCATGTCCACCGATTCTCTACTCGAACCAGAATTTAGTCGGAAGTTATGCTCTTCCCAGTGCCGCAACAGTTGCCCCAATATCGTGGATCTCTATGTCAATCTCGCTGCAGGAGAAGGTCGGACCCTTCACTTTCTCCTCTGAGTAATAAATCTTTATTAGTTAGATAACTGACCTGAGGTGAAGTGTTTATTGCAGGAATATCTTTACCGAGCATGTGCGAATCTCAGAAAACCAGATCTCGTATTCTGATCGCGGAATCTCTGTTAAGTTCTTCAAAATCACAGTCAAGCATCCATTCAGAGTTGTTTGGAGCCCCCGGACCGTATGGCAGCCACATAGCTGAGTTGGGAGCTGCTGTTCCTGCATTCGCACCCATCTAAGTTTACAGATAGATTCTACCGATTCCTCTCCTCTGTCCGATGCCAGGGTTAGTTTGGTGTACAGTAACGGAAATTTACTATTCCGTTCCCACATAACTGGAATCGGAATTAAAGGAAAGCTTGAACGTTTTTTAGGTGGGTATCCATCGACAGAGTGAGCTATAGACATATACATACATTATAAATAGTGAGATACTAGCAGTTTTCTACATAAGTAGTTCCTATGTATACGCGATCTACAATATATTTGGCAGAGGAGGCGTCGTTTTGCGGTCTTCTAATGTCTATTTGACTTATACGGGTAATTCCAGCCACGCTTGTTGCTGCAAACTTTCTTCAGCTTGAGATTTTGAGATTTTATTGTGTGTTTTCTTGTCTAGATGTTTGAATTCACTTTAAGGAGGGCAGGACGTCTCACAAACATCTTGACGCTCCAAAATTTGTGTACGCACGACTTGTAATACATAATTTTAAAGATAACCTATTTTCTTTTGGCTTGGAAAATAATTATAAAGTCTTTGTTTCACTTCGCATTTGATACTAATTTTTAATTTCAAAACCAGAATATTATTATTATTAATATTTGATACAAGTGAAAAATATTTTTTTTGTATTTATTTTATTTATAATTCTTAAAGAATAATAATTATTTTTATTATAAAATGGAAATGGAACATATTTTTTAAAAAGTGTTCTCCTGTATCACTTTTACTTTATGTAAAGTTTTTCCTATTTCTCTCGACCTTCATTGATATAAAACTTCTTCCTATTTCTATATGCACTTTCACCTTCATGTAAAATATTTAAATACATGAATATGTTTAATAATTTAAAGAACAAATTAATAAAATAAAATTAATAATTTAAAGTACAATTTAATAAAATAAATTTAAGGTCAATGTCAAGCCACATCAAATTGTTGTATGAGACTCCCTTATTTGTTGGACAAGGGACCCCCCTCCGCCCAACGATTTGACTATAAAGTCTACGGAGGTATACATACCCTACCCCCTTCTAGATTTGAACTTGTGATCTCTTAAGAGGAAAGACATGTTCTTAACCATTAGGCCCACATATAATATATAGTTATTGGTATAGTTTTTATTAATATAATTTTAAGATTTTGATTTGTGAATATATCATTTGACTATTAAGATTTTTGGGGTGATTGTTTTCAAAATTTATCGGATAAGTATTGGTGATTGTTTGTAGACGTTTTGGATCCACATTAGGATTCATCTTCAGGACGTAAAGCCAAACAATCATCAATACTGTGGATTATCGTGAAGATGGATCCTCATGTGGATCCGAAACGTTGACAAACAATCACCAATAGTGTGGATTATCCGATAAATTATTTCATGTTAGTAGAATATACATATTGCAGTCCAAAAAAGCTAGATTGTACTCCTTTACATTGGAGTCATATTTTCATTCATTTCTACTTATTCTATCCTTTATGTTGATTCCATATTTCATTACAATACAAAACTTACTAATAACTTAACTAGAACCATACATCCATACATTTAGAGTCTAAAATTTATCTCTGAAATCAACTAATTGTCAAAGAATTCCTTAAGGATAAAGGTTCCAATTTCAAAAGTTACAACTTCCTTAGATAACTTATGAGAATCTTTGTTAAGATCTTTGAGTATGTGTCTGCAAGAGAACCCGTCTAATATTTCAATATGTTTCTGGATTTGATTCATTAACGACTGCAGTTGTTGCATCTTAAATGAAGCCCTTCCATTCATCTACTTTACTATCAACTAAGAGTCTCCAAACACCTGAATTTTTCGCAACTTTATCATCTCATCATGGAAAAGCAAATCCCATAGGGTTGTTATCTCTGCCTTGTTGTTTTACCCTATCCCCAAAACATAGCGGATTGTTTTAAAAGGTGTCTTGGTTAGATACACAAAGCACCATCCCCACAGATGAGAGGGTGGCCCTCGCTAGCCCCATCAAAAATACCCAGGGAACCCCTTCCGCAAGTTGTGGCATCAATCAATTCCTTATCTTTTTTCATTTGGGGTTTGATTTCTATTCTCATGCTAACTTGACTATCAATCCCGCCACCACCTCAACATGGATATACAGGTTTTGGAAAACAATTTTTTTTCTTTCCCACCACATAAAATAGACAAAGAAGAAAGGGATTGAGAAATGAGAGTGTATACCTGAAGACTCCTTCCACCTTTTAACCCAAGACTCCAAGATTTCTCATGGGTGCATCCCTTGAAGTTAAAAATATTTTTCAACTTCACTCCAAACTTTAACCGCAAATGAATAATCTATGAATAGATGAAGAGTCGATTATGAGCTTGACTTACATAAAGATCACCAGTTTGGGATGCTCCAACCTCTAACCACAAATGAATAATCTATGAATAGATGAAGAGTCGATTATGAGCTTGACTTACATAAAGATCACCATTTTGGGATGCTCCAACCTCTCTTTAACCCATTGTCGCAGGTCAAAATCTTATTTTCCAACACCAGGGAAATGAGGATTTTTCATTTTATGGGAGCCTTCTATTCCCAAATATACTTCCACCACCATTTCCTTTCTTCGGAAAATTCCTCTGCAGTCAAAATCAAGTACCCCAATTTTACTATGTATATCATAGTTTTATGATTTCCTAACCAATACAGAGAATCTTCTTCATCTTCCTTGAGCAATATGAAATTTTATTTTAGAGTGATCCAGGATCTTTTCATCAATGTGACTTATTAAAGAATTGTATTAAATGAGTATAAACTGAAATGCATCATAAAGAAGGAAAACTCAATGATAGTGAGACATAAGCATCAAATCTGAACACAAAAACTTGATAACAGAGTTCGTCCCTGGTGGACTACGTATTCGAGTCCTACTCTCAAATGGTAGGCATTTTTATTAACTCAACAAAAGAATTTGGAAAAATACATAAGTATAACTCATTCTAGAGTTAAGCTGTAGAAGCTTTGCTCAAATCATAAAACAAACAACACCACAGAATTCGTGGCGTCGAATTACCCAAAAATGATTGTCTCCACGCCTTGATCTAATGCTGGCACTTCCAGGCCCATGAGAAATTTTGTCTCGATTTTCATGCCTACAACCTACAATTAATTCATCAAAAAATTGCCTCGAAAGTCATGCCCGATCATACCATTGCGCGCCCTTCCTCCTCCCCCGTGCATTGGCGAAAACCACTTTTTAAATTAAATGCCGGGTTGCGTTTACAAGATGGTCATTTGGCCTATTGGTTGGACGGATGTATTAAAGGTGAATTGTTGGGGGAGGTCTCGGGGTCAAACCCGTGGACCTCCCCTTTTTAGTGTATTGCTGAAACCAACCCGAATTGGGGCTAACTTTGGCCGACCACTGCTAAACCTTTGGCGGACCGGTGCTTAACCACTTGGCGGAAAGGTTGTTACATTTGGCGAGTTTGTTTGGTCGAATATGATGGGATATGCCACCAAGTTTGGTGGAACTGCTGCCAGATTTGGCAGGACTAGATATATATATTTAAAAAAAAAAACGATTGTTGGCCCTCATTGGGCATTTTCCTGTTGCCACGTCGCAGCCCATGAATGGGCCACGTGGCGGCCACTCATTGGCTCATGTCATCAATCTTCATAGTCACTACCATGTCATCTTTGCTTGGTCAGCTCTACAGATGCAACATGGCTGTATGGACTACTACGTGGCACTTTTCCATTGGTCCATGGATTGATCGAAAAAGACAAAAAATGAATGACACGTGGCAGCCTCTGGTGCTGCCACGTCATCATGCTGATGTCACCATGACACATGTCACCCTTTGTGTGTGCCACATACCCTGTACGAATGATGACGCCATTCGTACTGATGCTGACATCAACATTACGGATGTTGACTCATCACTGCTAACTGGGCTAGGTTGACCAAAACTATGACTGCAAATATCTTTTGATCCGTAACTCCATTTGATGATTCGTTTATGTTGTTGGAAATCTTGCGACGCGCTCTTTGTGATGATAGTGAGATCGGAAGAGCAAGCCGACATAATTAAAATAACATTACTAATCTAAATTAAAACTAATGTCCTAAAGCCAACATAAATAAAATAGCATTACTAATCTAATATGCCCCAATTAAGGGGTAATGAGCCAATATTAGGGCTTAACATACACTGACTATTCAATTATAAGAAGTTATGAAAGGAAAAGAAAAATGTGAGGGAGTTTGGTGTATCACTCGTAGAACAGAGGGTCATCATAAAGATGAATGTCCATCTTTTCATCATTATTTGAATAAAGGAGCTCCAAACCCATTAGAGATATGGTGCGATATTTGTAAGACGGTGGGTCAACACCCTCATAATTTCCCATTTATGAAGAAGTACCAGAGTACTACTCGAAATTCATTTTGTAACTTTTGCAAGTATGTCGAACATGAAGAGAAGTATTGTCACGCATTTGAATTTATGAGAGAGCGCATTGCATATGCATATAGAGTATAAGGAGAATAATTATAAGGGAGAGCATCACATTTTAATACTTCTCGAGGATATAATCAAGGAGGACGAGGAGTTTTCAGAGGCAATGGAAGAGGAGGATTTGGTAGAGGCAGAGGACCTATTATATGTTATAATTGTAATCATCCTGAACACTTGGCACGAGACTGTTTGAATCCATGTATGGCATGTACGTATTGCAAAGCACTAGGCCATGTGATGGAGGATTGTCCATAGTTGATCACAAAATGGCAAGAAAAGAGGAATGAAAATGTACAGATGATAGTAGTAGAAGTGCACAACGAACAACATAATACAACAATAGTTACGCATGGAGGGATAAGAATCGAAGCATATGAGATGGATCAAGGGAATATAATCTAATAGTGGGTTAGGAAAGTAGTAGAACCATTGTCATTGATTGATCCCATAAAAGAGAAAGAGACCTACTAGCAAGCAAGAAAAGAATTAATTGGACCAGACTAGATAACATCAACTTCAACTACACCACCCTTGCATGATAGACCATTGGTATTTGATATGCCTCCAGTATATGACCCTTTAGAAAGACAGGTTGAAAATGTAAGTACTTTCAAATATTTCTTAAGAAGTTGTTTGTAATTAATGAAGGATGAATCTACTTTAAGCATGTTGCATGGAATGATTGATCATTGGGCCCAACAGAAAGAGATACATGTTGCACACAGAGCAGTTAACTAGGTGCACCGTAAGAAGAGAAAAAATCAGGAGTCTACAAGGAGGTGTCTACAAGGAAATGTGCTCAGATTACCTGCGTGTTGCGATGGATTAGAACTGAGATATCTAAACCTCCAAGGTATGATGGACTAACTAATGTAGTTTCTTTTATAAGAGAGTTTGATTTTCAAATATCATATCAACAGAGACTACTATCTTTGGATGTTGCAATGAAAGAAACCCCTGCAAGATGGTGGGTTGCACCCAAGGACAGAAAAAAAATATTGGCAATAGTGTAAAAGGTTATTACAAGTCAGATTCAGAATATAGAATGAAAGTATCGTGTCGAAGTAGAATGGATTAAGTTTCCTAGAAGACCATATTACAAAGTGTACCATGATGTGGATATTAGTACCTCAACAAGAATGGACACATTTGTTTTTGTGTACTCTCAACACTACTCCGAAGAATTGATATATAGAACTAGAAGTGCACAGAGGCACATAATATTGGGAAAAGTTGACTAGGAACTTCAAGGTAATGTTTAGCTTTGTAAATAATAATCCTTTGATTGAATCATCCTTGCAGGTTATCAAGAACAAGATTTTTGTGACAGAAAGCTCAAGGTGTAGTTATATAGAACTAGAAGTGCACAGAGGCACATAATATTGGGAAAAGTTGACTAGGAAATTCAAGGTAATGTTTAGCTTTGTAAATAATAATCCTTTGATTGAATCATCCTTGCAGGTTATCAAGAACAAGATTTTTGTGACAGAAAGCTCAAGGTGTAGTACACCTAGAGTTACTGCAACATTTGAAGAGGTCTTGCATTATTATAATGTTGTTGAAGAAGATCGAAAGGATGAAGACCCTGGGAATTTGCAGATACCAGAAACTGAAGAGGATCATGCAATAGAAGGACCAGAGCTTGAGTCATCTATATATGAAAATCCTCTAAGAACAAGGAAAGTGAACATAGGTATAGAAGATAAGCCCAATTTTTCCAACATAGGATACTACTGGAGTGATGAGACAGTCGAGAAGATTTTCGAATTACTACGTGAATACCAGAATTTGTTTCCAACTGCGTTCTCAAAAATGAAAGGAATTGTTGGAGAGTTAGGAGAGATGAAGATTTCGTTGAGGCCAGATACCATACCTGTGAAGAAGAGACCAGATAGAATGAACCCCGCGTATAAGAAGAAAGTAAAAGCAAAGATAGACAGTATGTTAGAAGTTGGAATTATAGAACATGTTGAAGAATAATAATGGATCGGTCCAGCCCGCAGGGGTGTAGACCGATTGGTAAGTCCGTGTAAATGGCAGGAACTATGTAA
>CBVK0100604794.1:0-14393 GCA_900067695.1 Picea abies | reverse complement strand
CATTAAATTTATTATTGAAATAATTTATTTTGTATTCACTTTGAATTATAATACACTTGTTACTTCACTTTATTATTTACTTTTTAAAATCTCTGAAACCACTTTGACTGCTTTGACCTTTTGGGGCTTCTAGATGACATATGAGGGTCATCCAACTTCACAAGGCCATAACTCTCAAACCGTGAGGATTTATGTGACGTTCCACATACCACCAAAAATGGAATGACATGTACTATCCATATAGAATAGTATTATCTGGAAATATATCATAACTCATACCGTTATCCATCAAACAAACTTGGGTCCATTACCCAAACTTGGGGTCTCCAACTTCTCATGGCCATAACACTCTAATCGTGAGGAGTTATGTGATGTTTCACATACCACTGGAAATGGAATGACAAGAACTATCCATCTAGGATCTCATTATTCCACAATTAAGCATGGGTTCTCTTACTCCGCAAAGCGTCTTCTCGTGAGGGATTTCACCATAAGGAGACTGCTTTGGAGTTCATCCATCTTTACTTCTTATCAACCATGACAAGACAATAATGAGTCATCTTTACATCAAACAATCTTGGGTCCATTACCCAAACCTTTGTGTTGCGGAGATTTCTTCAAGGGTTGACATCAATGACAACCAACCTTAATCAACAACTAATTATGACACCCTTTCCCGACTCTAAGGGCCAGACCCACCACTTGCTGACATCGACCCATTCATTATTTAGTACCTGACTTCACACGCTTCGACGCATGAACTACAACTCATCTAGGACCGACTCTAACTGGAAAAAATACGGTGCTAACAAGTATCAAGTAGTTGTATTCATTTAATCAATTTATATAACTTAAAATAATAGGTTGCATTACTTTTAATCATGATACACTAAAAAAAGATTTAGAACAATCAAGTAGTTACATCGATTTTGATAATGGCCTAACATAAAATAATATGATGCATTGATTTCAATGATGATACAATGAAAAATGATTTAGAGCACAATAAAGTAGTTTCATTGATTTTAGACGTAACATGAAACAATAAGATGCATTGATTTCAACACCCAGATAGTGCAAATTATCAAATGAAATAACTTTAACAATAACACAATGCCAACCAATTTCAAAATATATCATGATGTTGAGAAAGAGATTCTCTATTAGAATCTGCACATTAAGACTATTTTAATATTAAGATATATAAAATGCATTGATATATGATGCATTAAAACCGAAAGGATACAATAAAATATAAGCAAAATTATGATAAACATAAAAGGTTGAAGAAATACACTATTAATATTGGAAAACAAAAGAGACATGGTATGACCTTAAGTGGATGCATTATATCAAGTTAAATGTTTAAGTGCTCTTCAAAATCAATTTCGTTTTTCATATGATTGATATGGAAATATGGAAATGCTAGCATGTGTGAATAAAAAGAAAGTTGAAAAAGAGATGAGATTGATCACTATGTAATTTATCTATTATTTATTATATTACTTTCTTATTATTCACCATCTTCATCATTGAACATCGTTATGCAACTTTACATGACATGAATCAACTTAGATCCATTAACCTAGATCCATTTTAACTCTGAATATATCAAACACCCAAAAAAATCAAATCTTTCAAAATACAAACCTTTTATCAAATTTTGTACTCTATAAAAAATTTACATCTTAAAAGCTTTGATCCTTCTAGATGGAAAGTTAAAATAGATCTATATTGGTTAAAAGCCTAATAAACAAACTTCAAACTTAGAACTAAATCTTTGATCCTTCTAATAGATCTATATATAGATTAAAAACCAAATAAACAAACTTCAAACTTAGAACTAAATCAAAGCAAGTTCATTATTAACTCTACCGATTTACATTAAATGTAGTCATATGTTATGGAATTAAATTATATATATATATATATAAATAAATAAATAACATTTAATGGTTCTAAGTAATAATAATGTTAATATATTTCCAATTTATACATGATAATCTTTATCTTGGAAATCGATACAAGCGTCTCAATCTTTCTGAAATAAACTTATAGTTTAACTTGTAAGAAGCTCGTAGAGGCTAAATATAAGATAGAACGCCATAGATGGCGGCCAAATATAAGTTGAATCATTTAAAATCTATCATGTATCAATCCAATCTCTCATTTAAAATCATACTCGGGAAAGAAGGGGCATTCCGAGAATTGGACTCGGGACCTCTCGCACCCTAAGCAAGAATCATTCCACTAGACAAAATGGCCATCCTGACAACCACATGACACAATTGCCGCGAATTCTGTTACTCGATAAGTTGCTCTCATACGTTTGTATTGAAAGATGAAGATATTGCGTTAGTATGTTTTAATTTATGAGTACAACGAACTTCGTGTGATTGCACAAACTTCTATAAAATTTGAAAGCCTTACCGTAACACCCCCAATGCCCTTCCTGATAGGGCCTTTCAGGGCCTTATTTTCAAAATATTCACCCCTGATGTGAGGGCCTTTCAAAGCCTTAACAAAAGTATTCATCCTCATTCAACACCAAAATCTCCAGAAAGATGTTCAAAACCCAACGACCCTGTGAGAAAGGTGAGCCAAGGTGTCCCTCTAAAAAAATGGATTACGCATGCAATCAATTGCATGGACCACACCATACCATGACAAGCAATTCACAACACTTTTCTATCACATATATTGTAGCCATACCAAATCAAACAAAACTAGAATATAATATAACTTTGACTTGACAAAAACAACTCTTACTAAGAATGGTTAAGCATCATTAGCATCTACTCAATGGTAAAGGGGGTCATAAATACAAATCACATTGTGTGATTGCACAAACTTCTAATACACATATGGGGAGAGTACAAAATGTTGCAGCAAGAGCAGTGAGATGATCATTCATTCAATGAAAAACAAACTAAATGGGAAAAATGTGATACCTACAGGCTTGGTTAACTTGGTGGAGAGATTGAGGATTATAGGCATGCATCAGGTGTTTGAAACCACCACCCACTTGGCGAAAGAAGACATCCAACTGTTATGCATGGACAGAAGCGGGAATGTCTTCAATGTTGCAAGTTGGAAGGTCCTGGTGGGGTCGCATCTAATGATTTTATGACTACCTATGCCTCTTAGTTATGCCATCTTTTCCACTCAATCTCCAATGGAAAGATTGTCGAAATTAACTGTGTTAACATGGTTGAAACTTTACTTTCATGCAGTCGTTTAAGTTTGTATACTTGATGGAACATCAGATAAAGGAGAAACATCCATTTGAAATTATTCACCTGCACAAAAATCTAGTCTATTGACAAACATTACCTATAAAATTGAGAAATTTTTCACGAGGAATAAGTTTCACGTTTCTATATTACGATGCCATAGACCAAATTCTCGATTAATTTGATAAAATATTCAATCATTTGAATCTATGTAATCAGACACACATCATTAGAATTTACAAGCAGACCCATGAAAAACAATTCTTAATTAATTTGCTAAAATATTCAATTAGAATCTTTGTCGTCAGCCACACGTCATCGGTAATTACAAACAACCCACTTGCACACTGAAGGTCCCAAAACCCTTCTATCTTTACTCTTATTCAGTGGTCTTATTCAATCCACATTATGATTTCTAGAAACAACCTACAGTACCCTGTTGTAATACCCGAATTTCCCCCAGTTTCTAAATATAACTATCACTGGCCAAGAGACTATGGTGGACTAAATATGTGTGAATGTTTGATTTGATAAACCTTTGTATAAAGGGTCAATGTATGAATTTTGTATTATTAATAGAAATTGAATATGTGTTGCACAACTGTTGAAATGGGGAAAGTTTTCCCAGATAGACCATGGATTCTATGAGAGAGGTGGTGAAGGGAAATCGAGAATGGTTGAGATGACCCTCACCAGAACAGTACCTACTGGGTGTAATTGCTCAACTGTCTTTAGACCCATAAATGAATTACTAGTCAGGATGGTAGTTGGAAGGCCATCCTCAAGAGTTAATGAGGAGATGGGGCATGGTACCCATCTGTAAGGCTTCCAGACCTGACCACGAATGTGGATTCGGACCCACACAAACTTGTTGAGGAAGGAAAGAAAGGAGGTAATTCGGGGACAAAGACAAATGTGCAGGATAGTAGAGTAGACAAAAACAATCTCCCAAGAAGAGAAGGGAAGGATACTTCAACTTAGAAGTTGAAAGGAAAAGTTGAGAAGTAAGCTCGTTTTTCCTGAAAGAAGCCATGGATAGGGTTTGGCTACAAGATGATAAATGGGGCTGACGAGTGACTGTGGAAGTACTCGTGCAAACCTCCTTGCTTGGAGTAGAGAAAACCAGACACCCAGTTCATGTGGGAAGAGGAGAGTAAACTCTGTCCCTAACTATTGTCCCGAAGCCCCCTTTTAACCGTAGATATTGGTGGAGGATGTGAACCATTGATCCCCTTCGTAGTTCGACAATATAAGAATTTGAAAACACTTTTGGAACCCCCGAAGTTCAGGAACTTCCAGAGTGTCAAAACCTTTTCTAACGTAGGCTCTTAGCTCCCGGTTTTCAGCTCGAGGTCACGAGGAAGACCCCACTAGCTTGTTCAAGCACACAATGAGATATGCAAGTTTCAGGGGAGCTTATTAAGGGGGTTTTTCTCAAGTAAGGGACTAAAAATGAACCAGGGAAAGTGAAAATTTGATTCCCCATCCCTAGAAAGGATAATTAAGGGGTTGGGTATGTTACAAATTGGTATGAGAGCATGGCAACAACACTTGTCCTGATTGGGCTCATGCACGAGTCACATAAAAATATTATTAGAGAACTTATGGGGTAACACCCTACCTTACCCCTCCTCCTATAAGAAACTTTTTTGGACCTCTACTGAAGAGAGGAATGAAAACCTTCTACTATTGATAGATGTTTTGGAAGCCTACACTGTAGGTTGTTAATTTTTTCCAAATAAAGAACTGACTTCACCTTGCAATGATATGTGTTGTTCATAAATTGGTAGATTATTAACTAACATAAAATGTTTTATCAACACACAAGAAATCAGTGAACAACAAGATAACTA
Organism: Picea abies; assembly: GCA_900067695.1. Lineage (NCBI taxonomy): Eukaryota > Viridiplantae > Streptophyta > Pinopsida > Pinales > Pinaceae > Picea > Picea abies. The sequence continues at coordinate 9,307 of CBVK0100604794.1, read as the reverse complement.
CAACGTAAAGGATGGTGACACATCAATATTTGGGGGAGAGATCCCATAATAAAAAGGAATAATCTAATGAAAGGAGGGTGGTGGAAACCCCTCCAAATTTGGTCGAAACTGTAAGAAGCCTCATGGTAGAATTATAGAGTTATAAGGCTAACAATGAAAGGATGATCCAAGAGAAATACAAGCAGAAAAAAATTAATCTATTCCTACTACAAAGTCTATCAAATATACAAAGGAAATTGCAACATGGTCCAGTTGTCAGTCATGTGGGAAAGCATCATACTAAGAAAACTCCAAGTCCACCTGAGATACAAAAGCATGGTCCTGAGAGTGGCCACATGAGGACGAGCACCTCAAAGAAGGCCCAACATGGAGCCAAGAGACATTCAATGGAAGATTCCTCTGGTGAGGACACTAACAAATCCAAGGAATAATCTAGTGGCAAAACTAGTTCCCATTCTTAGACGAGAATAAACTAGTGGAATATTCATTTTGTTTATTTTCAAACTCATCATTTCTCTTCTTTTGTAAATTCTTTTAGTTGCATATAATGGAAACCACAGCCTTACAATCATGAAATGATTGTGCATCAAATGTGCATGGTAGACAACTTAGGAGATCAATATTTGCATATACAGTACTACAAAATTGTTTTTATAGTCGAGCATAATTTTGTTGAAGAAAAGATTTTGCAGATTTTTCTAGAAATAAAGGTAAGAGAAGATAATTCCTACTTAAAAATTGTTTTCCTATGTATGGTCTTCGGACAAGTTTCCACGTGTTCCAAATTGGTATTAACTCAAACTTATGTTCATATCTATGGAGTGGGTGTAGAGGTCAGTTACAAGTTTGGGATGATTTTCATAGCATAGAGACACCTTTCATAATCCAATGGATTAACTTTAAAATAGTTGTGTTGAGAGTCTCAACAAAGAAAAATAATCATTGAAGATCAGGATGTAGAGGGATCTCTAAAAAAAAATAAAAAACTAAAAAATTGGTTTCAAATCTATCATATCCTGAAATTCAGGGAATTGTTTTTTAACTTATCAACCTGAAATTTAGGGTCGGAGACCAAGTAGGAAAATATTTTTTAACCTATCAACCCGACTCCAAGTAGGAAAATAGTTTTTAACCTATCAAACCCATCTAATTATATGTTTTTTAACCTATCAACCTGACTCGAAGTAGGAAAATATTTGTTAACCTATCAAACCCAACTAATTATATATTTTTTAACCTATCGACCCGACTCCAAGTAGAAAAATAGTTTTTAACCTATCAAACCCAACTAATTATATATTTTTTAACCTATTAACCCAGCCACGAGTAGGAAAATAGTTTTTACCCTATCAAACCTGACTAATTGTTGTTTCTCATGGAATTAAATTAGTAACCTGACTCCAAGTAGGAAAACAATTTTTAACCTATCAAACTCGGCTAGTTATTGTTTCTCATGAAATTAAATTAGTAAAAAAAAGGGGTATTCTGAGAATTGAACTTGGGACCTCTCACACCCTAAGAGATAATAATACCACTAGACCAAATGCCTTGAAAGGACTGTGATTTTCAAGAATTTAATAGCAGTGTATACCATGCTACACAAGCTAATCTAGTTATCCAACCGCCTGACCTTAACACATTCCATGCACGCCAAGGATTTTAGCACTCTACAATTCTTGTGTCGTCAATCTGAGAACAACTTTATTTCTTAGTTATAGTGAGAAAATGGGTTCTTTAAATAAATGTCATATATAGTTGGTCTCAACGTTAAATGAAAAATCCCTGAGCTGTATTTTTCAGGAGAGCGTTCAAAAAGTTCAAGACTAATCGAGATTTTTCACTTGTTCAAGAAAATAATTTCTCCATGTAGACTTATCATAGATTTGGGAATCGTATTTTTCTTTTCAATGAAATATATATATTTTTTATTTAACTACTTAAGTTTAGGGAAGTGTATATAACATGTTCTTTTATAGTTAAACTAATGATTTTCTTGGAAGAGAGTTGAAACACATATTCACAATTCAATTAAGCCCATTCGTATTATACTTACATTTTGAAAGGTATAACATCACTCTTTGATTTATTTTAATAATTATACTGTATGGAATTTCCCTCCTTTGAACACTATTGTTACACGTCAAAATGTCACACTTAAGTGTTGCACCCTAAGTGTCACAAGTGTCGCAAAGTAACATATACACCTTGTTAAGTGTCACATGCATCGTTTCAAGTGTCGTATGCACCTTACCAAGTGTTGCATTAATTTTTCTAAGTTTTTCAATCCATTCACACCATGAAGTAAATTTGTCACAATCCCTAAGTCAGTTTGGAAGAGAAAACCAACCATTTGGGGTCCAGAACCACACCTTTTTCTTGGAAAATTTGACCAATTTTGGGCATTTTAGAAGGCTGGCGCTCCCCTACTCATACTAAAGGGGCGCCAACACTCCCCCTACCTTTCTTGGGGTGCCAATGGTTCTCTTTCTATCACTCAAGGGGGGCACCAGTGTTGTTAGAGGAAATATGGGATCTTCCACCTTTTCCTAAGGGCCATCTCTGAAAGAATGAGGTTGTTTTGGTCGACTCCTATATTATGTCTCTATCTTAGGATCAAATCCAAACTTAAGGAGCCATATCCTCAACCATCTCCCTCATTATCTCATGGTGGTTAAACCTCTCTAACCTATATATTGAAGGTATTTCCAAGGTGAAGGGGGGAGGAATTCAAATGTCAAAACTTTGATCTTGGGAGAAGCATCAACATTTTGATTTCAAGTTTTTCATGCAAGGGTTGGATGAGGAGAACTTGGTGAAGGTTCTAAAATGTCAGACATGGGTTGTATGTGCTTATAACTTTTTTTCCAAATTAATATTAACTTGGCCTATTCTGTTAAAGTTTTTGTTTCCTACATCTTCTTGTCTATTGTCGTTTCAATCTTCGTAGATAGATCTGATTTACCTAATCGTATAGAATAGGAGGAAGAGTTCCTTTGCTGGTCTTTGCATGACTTCATTTGAATTAAGGAGCTTGGATATCAAGCCCAAGGATTGGAGTAGTGAGGATGAACATCGTAATGAGATACGTCACATTCTTCTTCTCTATTGCTTGATTGATTGAGTTAGAAATATAGGGAATGTAGTAACCACTTGTTCACTTCTTTATTTGGACCAAAGATAGGGGTCTTGGTCCAAAGGGGAGATTATCCTGTCCGTAGGGTAAGATTTCTCACAACAACTATGTACAATGTTTACATGTAACTCACTCACTTCCATCTAGATCTATCTAATGAACTTTAGTGCACACATGTACCCATTCATTCAAATAACACGTAATGCATTCCTACTCCATCATCTTGAAATTAGTCGGATTTTTTCTTTCTCTCCACTGTCAACATTTCCTTCAAATTTGGATGTGAAACACCAGTCTCCATCTTTGTTTCATAACATATACTTCCTATTTTCAATGATATCACTTTGTCTTAGACCATTTTCACAGCTAAAAATGGAGAAATAGTAACTGGTTTTTCATATCTGGATGCAAAAGGAATGCGTAGAAGTTTTTTTTCTTGGTTTCATCATTGTGAGATTTTTTCATTGTGATAATACACCAAGGAGCGTCCATTCACGTTCAATCGTGAGGTATTTAGGTTGCTTCTGCTTATAATTTGGTGTGATGGTTTTTGAAAGGCTACAACCATGGTGCATTAGCAAAAATAGTCTATTCAAATTTGAATGAGAAAAGAGTAGATAGCTTATAAATGAAGTGGGTATTAAATTTAAAAACGAGATCGTGTAGTTTGTTGAGTTTTAATAGTTTCAAGTCAGGAGTGGGCATAAAATAAAACTCCACTAATGGTTATTGCATTAGCTTGAATCTCAATAAATATACAAAATTTGACTGTTGGTCATATGTTGGGGAAGACCAACACTCACATTTTGTACATTTATCGAGTTTCAATTTAATTTAATAATCATCTATGGAGTTAAGTTTTATTCCCACTACAATGGTATTAGAGCCTAGTATAACTCCATGATTTCTCTCGGTGTTTACCTCTTACATGTATGCCAGTTCTTCTATGCTCTAGTCTGATCGATTCTATGGTTATCCCTCAGTCAATTTGCCTCCTTCAATCATTATGCTATTTTTGCACTATAAGCTACACAAACCTTATTTTTGTGGCTACTTTCGTAAACCTTAGAATTGTCACTTTCCTCACCGATTGCTCACCCTGACTATAATCGTTTGGTATCATTCCATTGTCTAGTATCTCTCCATTCTTTGACTTTGCCTCATCTCATTGGTACCTGGTCACACATCTACAAATTTTTGTCATGCAATTAAAGTCTAAGAAGAAAACCCTAATTTATGGGTACATGTACCTTATGGTTTCTACGTGGTTTCCAATGAATTTCTTGACATCATTCCAAGGTATCATGACCTCATGAAAAAATTGTCAATCTTTGTTATAACATTCCATGACACACACCTTTCTCACTCTCATTTCCTTGTTAGAATGATGATCACACACACGGTCGATTAGATGTGGCTTTGGTAAACCCTAGAATTTCAATCAAACTATAATCATTCACACAATCTCCAGTACTCTAGGACTGCTACTGATATCTTCATTTTCCTGATATGATGACGATTTTGGTTGGAATATTTTGATTTCCTTTGAAACGTACATGTTGACTGCTATTTTTTCATCACACCAAAGGAGAATTGGCATAATCAACATGTAAGGATGATTGTATACTAGGACAATATCATAGGATGTGTCCAAGAATTTATTTGATTACAAGATTTAATAATTGTTTTTTGAGATTTGCTTCTTCTGGGGCAATGATGTTGTATCATTACAGCAAAGGAGAATATTTCTTTACATGAGAAACAATGTAGTATTATTGATACACCTGCATTGTATTTAGTGCAGTAGCAAGATAATCTTGATTTTTATTGGTGCAAATTTGTTGTATTTTCATTTGCTAATGTGTGAGTGAAGACCTAAGAAAAATTATTCTCTCATCTCCATTGTCGGTGTGGTGTTGAATGACAAGGAAAATTATAGAGAATAGTACAATAAGATCAAGAGCAGATTGATCTTCAATGACCTGTGGAAAGGGATTTGTGAAGCAACAACAATCCCTCAAAGAAGAAAAAACATTGAAGAAGAAGAAGAATCGAACTTTGAATCTACTGCCTCATAATCAAAGTCAAAGAGTAGCAGACCAACCATTCTGACCTCAAACAAAGAACATGAAATATGGGAAGACAAAGACCAGAAGGAATATGTTGTGATATCCATGAAAGTAAGTGAGGAAGTGAGCCATCATATTTATTCTATTAGTGATTTCTATGGCTCCTTAAATATATTGAATGACTTTTATGACACACACTTTGAACTAGAACTCATACAACTAATGTTGAATCTCTTCAACTTAGGGTTGAAGAATGATGAAACTATGGCTTTAGCTTTAGAAATCAAAGCCACAATGCATGACATTGAAGCCACTCGAGTGAATATTGATCGCCCTTTCACGAACTTCATTAAGGCCCTCTACCCTACATATTCTCACTACCTTGAATCGTTGCAAGGAAGTGGTCAAATGAAATCCATCACATTTGACAAGCTAGTGGAGAAATTTGCAGAACAAAAGAAAGAATTTGGAAATACATTAGCCTCTTCAACTAGCAAGATTATGTATCTTGCTTAGAAATACAAGAGTAATCCACATGATTCTTCCATAGGATAAATCTGCAAAAGAGTATGTGGACATGGAAGAAAGAGTTTCAAAGACAGGGGGTATACAAAACCAAGGTGATAGATCTAGTATTCATTGTACTTGTTGCAAAAATAATGGTTCACATGAAGCAGATGTTTGCAGAGTTCCATGGGATAATATCAAAAAATATAGATAGAATAAGAAAGAGGATAAAGGTAAACCTTCAGATCCAACAGAAGGTAATCTATCATAATCTTCCCATTACATTGTTTTCCATTGCAATATAGGAGTAAAATAAGATTTATTTAACACCGCATATACTCCTTCGAAAGATGCATGCACAACCTATCACATGCCATTATGAAGAGACTTCTCCGAAGACTTCAATGACAATGTAGATGACATGGTGTATTTTGCAGAAAAGTCCAGCCTCAAACCCTTGTGAATGGGCACCATCAGACTCAAGTTTCTTGGGATTCCTGGATTTTCTTCTGCATAATATGCTCTATATTCCTGAGCAGAAAAATATATTTTTATTCCTTGTGCACATCAAACAACAAGGCCACTCTTTCCATATGATCAGTGAAAAAGTTAAAATATGAAAGGATTTTGATAACATGTTTGTTATGACTGGAATGGAAGATGGAATATTGTTGAAGCTGAATGGGACATATGCCCATACAAAAAATGTTGCATACCTCTCTCATCAAGGTGATGGAATAATTTGACCTAGTCTTTTGTGACATGCTAGATTTGGCCATATCAATTATGATAGTCTATGTTTATTGAGAAAGAAATGTGTTTCTGGTTTGTTTACTATTCCTAGGAAATTAAAGCAATGTGATGGTTGTATCCTTGTAAAGCATAGAAACCAAGCATTTCATGATTCTACTTCCAGATCATGTATAAAATGTGAACTGATTCTTTATGATTTGTGCAATCCTATGCTTGTTCCTTCTGCAAATGAAAATAAATATATCATGTCTTTTATTGATGATTACACCAGGATGTGTTGGGTGTAATTGATGAAAGATAAATCACGAGCCTTTGAAACTTTTAAAATTTCTCATGTATGGATTCAAAATGAAGCTCAGTCTCGTATATACTCTCTTCGCACTGATAATGGGAAAGAATATACATCTAATGAATTTGAAAGATACCTTCTCCAACATGGGATCAAACATCAAACCACAATTCCATACAATCCCCAACATAATGGTGTAACTAAAAGAATGAACATGACACTCCTAAATATGGTTCGTTCCATGATGTTTTTCAAGAATGTTAAATTGATCTTTTGGGATGATGTAGTTCTATGTGTAGTCTATGTCAAAAATAGGTGCGCATCTCATGCTCTTAAAAAAAAGACACCATATGAAATGTGGTATGGCCACATTCCTTTGGTGAGGCATCTTAGGGTCTTTGGTTTCACATGTTGTGCCTTGATTCCTAAGGAGAAAATAAGAAATCTTGATGCAAGGAGTCAAAAGTGCATATTATTGGGGTACTCAAATACCATAAAGGGGTATCGAATTTACAATGAGACAAACAAGAAATTAATCCTTTCTAGAGATGTAATCTTTCTTGAATCCTCCAAGAAAGATGAAGTTGTTGAGAGGAAGCTTGATCATTTGGATAGATTCACTCGTGTAAAGACATATCATGAATTTGATGATGGGATTCCATATCTTGAATGGGGGATCCCTATCTTGGGTCAATCTCTGGAATCTCCTTTTGAAGCACCATCTTACAGACATGAAGAAGTTCCTGCCAATTCATCATAACCTGAAGTTCATTTGGATGATTGGATCGACAAGATTGAAAAGTAGAGGCTTGATGAAAATGCAACACCATCTAAATCAATTGAGAAACCTGGACAATCTCATAAAGTTCCACTAAAATGGCTCACAAAAACACTTGAAAGTGTTCATCTTGATGAGGTTTGAAAGACAAGAACCAAAATGTCTTCAAGACAATATGGAGGTAATGTAGATAATTCAAACTCGGGTGATGTAGATGTCATGGATGTTTCATATGATTGTGAGTTGAATTTATCTACTAACCTTGAACCAAATTTCTTTGAATAAGCCACTTATCATTATGAATGGAAAGAATCCATGCAGAAGGTATATGATGCTCTCATCAAGAATGAGACATGGAGGTTGGTGGATGGTCCATTCGAAACCAAACCAATTGGCTTCAAGTGGGTATTCAATAACAAGTACAGATCATATGGCTCACTTGACAAGCACAAAGAAAGGTTGATGGAAAAACTATTTTCACAGAAAGAAGGTGTTGATTATGAAGAGAATTTTTCCCCCATAGCTAAATGGGCTACCATCCATACTCTGTTTTCCATGGAAACACAAAATGGGTGAAAAATTTATCAAATGGATGTGAATACTACTTTCTTGAATGGAGACTTGAGAAAGAATGTTTTCATGACTCAATCATAAGGCTTTATTGTGAAGGGACAAGAACATAATGTATGCAATCTCATCAAATCCTTATACGGCTTGAAACAAGCACCACGAGCATGTTATGAAAAGTTAACTAAGCATCTTATGAAATTGAATTTCAAGCACTTCAATCTTGATGATGCAACTTTGTTTGTCAAGAAAGTTGGAAAAATGGTTGTATATCTTGTAGTATATGTAGATTATCTGTTGATAATAGAGAACAATGAAAGCTACATTGCATCCATAAATAAAGAGTTGAAGAAAGGCTTCAAGATGACATATTTGGGACATATTCACTATTATTTGGGCATTAAGGTGATTCAAAATTGAAGTTACATATTAATCTCCTAGAAGAAGTACATTGGATAACTATTGAACAAGTTTGGCATGGTTGAGTGCAATCATGTTTCTTCTCGAGTTGAAAAAAATTTGAAACTCACATCAAAAGAAGGGAATGAATTTGAGAATGTAACCAAGTATAGACATCTTGTGGGAAATATTATATATCTTACTAGCACCAGACCAAACATTTCATTTGTTGTTGGGTTTCTTTCCAGGTTCATGCAAAATCCTTGTGAAGGACATTGGTCTATCGCAAAAAAAGTTCTAAAATACTTGAAAGGAACTCAATATTTTGGACTTAGGTACTCTAAGGTGGATTAATTCAACTTGATCAGATATTCTCATTCAAACTTTGTTGTAAATAAGGAAAATGGAGTATCAACTTCAGGCTATCTCACGAGTCTTGGATCAACAATTGTCTCCTAGAGATCACTGCAACATTCAGTTCCAACAGATTCCACAACATAAGAAAAATATGTGGCAGCTACATAAATGACAGAGAAGATTGTGTGGCTCAGAAAAATACTTGAAGATCTGCAGGATAAACAAGTGAATTATACTCTTCTTCTAGTTGACAATACTTTTGGAATCAAGTTGGCCAAGAATCCTATATTCCATGATTGAACTAAGCACGTCAACACAAAGTATCACTTGATTAGATATCATGTAGAGGCCAAGACTATTCACTTGAGACATTGTTCCAAAAATGAGAAAATTGCAGACATCTTCAACAAAGTTCTTGGAAGAGAAAAAATTGAGAAGTTTAGAATGATGCTCAG
>CBVK0100604792.1:0-10720 GCA_900067695.1 Picea abies | reverse complement strand
AATGCCTTATCAATTAAATATAAATCAAGTTGCGCAATCAGAGTGATAATAGGAAAATGGACATAGTTCAAAAAATAAACCAAAGGTAAGTACCAATCAAAATATCAATGAGCAGATCATGACAGTCCAAATAACGATGGAGGAGTTTTGACACTTTCAGTTGTGAAAAAATAAATCGAAACCAATTGCAAATGTCGTATGAAATAAAAAATGTCTTTTGTTTGCAAAATGCGATAGAAATTTGAAGTTCAAGAGACATAGGTGTAGGCAGCTTTTAAGGGCAATTGAAAAAATTGAATTGGCTGCCAACAATGGCGACACACTGGGAGAAGAAGTTATCTCTGTTGAAAGAAACAAATTCAGATTAGGACAACAAAGAAAAATTCAACTCAAAACAACAACCATAAAATTGTACAAACATCATCATTTACTATCTTTTCCAGCGATGTTTTAAAAGATGCAAACTAATAACAGTCTTAAGATCAGCAAGTCACGATTTTTATGATAAAATATTCAATACTGTTGGCATGGCCACTGCTACCAGCAAGCGTCCATAGCCTCGACAGGGTTGCCATTTAACCCACTCGAACGTCTGTATCCTGTCAAGAAGTTCTAGATCAGAATAAAGGATTTTTAAAAGAGGTTTCTTATAATTTTTACAGATTTTCGTGTACCCGACATTGCTTTGCTGCCAGCGGGCCTGTTCAGTACCCCGGCGAAGTTGTCTTGGAACCATGCTTGCATTTACCCGCTGCCATCGGACCTGTTCAATATCCTGGCGGGTTTACAAACACTTCCCACAGCTCTTATTAACTTTTTATTTTGTTTTTCTTTTGTGTATAGCTGAGCGGGGTGACGCTGAAAAATCTTGATATTTTATCATATTTTTTAGACCTCATCAGAATTTTTTGACACTGTCCTTTATTCAGCACCAGAAATCTTTTATTTCTAAAACAACTTGCTATGACAGGGAGACATCCTTTTTGAGTCATTCCTTTACAGAAAAGGGACAGCGTAAAAAGATAAAGATGATCATGACAAACTTTGCTCAGAGATTGAAATTAGTAAACTTCTTTCAAACAACAAAATTTTCCAACAAAAATATCATTTTTAGCAATATATCACTGATGTTCGTACAACCTTTCAGAATTTATTTCAGCGAAGAAATTTTCTACGGTCTTTGTCTGAATAGCTCAACGCACAATTATGCATATGTTTCAAAAACACAAAAACTGATCATCCAAATCAAAACCAAAAACGAAAACAAAGGCAAAAGAAAATATTTACATAATATACAAGGGTAGAAATCAAGCAAAGTATCTTTTCAGGGCTTGGCCATTCATTGGATAGGTGTCAGGCTGCCCTTCAAGATTCTGTAATCGAAAGGAACTAGGACCCAACTTTTCAGCAATCAAAAATGGCCCAAGCCACAAATTTTGAAACTTGGTATGTTCACCCTTTCCTTCATGTGGTTTGTCCCACTTTAAGATGAGATCGCCTACTTCAAAATTCCTATCAGAAGCATAACTAGAATCGAACCATCTTTTAATCATTTGTTGATGTTGGTCTAACTTACGCTTAGCTTGGGTTCTTACTTCTTCTAACTTCATCAAAGCGTTAATATGGATTTCTAAAGGGGGACAATCTTCTTCTTGAACTTTTTGTGACAATTGAAGCGAAGGAAGAAGAATGTGAGGTGGAAGAATGGCTTCTCTTCCATCAACGAGAAAAAAGGGGGAATTACCTATAGCAGCTTTGGGTGTTACCCTATCAGCCCACAGTGCATTTAGAAGTGCATTGTGCCAGTTCTTGTGATTTTCAGCCACGGTTCTCTTTATAATTTTAATCAAGTTCTTGTTGGTTGACTCTGCTAAGCCGTTGCCCTGGGGGTAATAACTAGCAGAATACTTCAGCTTTATTCCCTTTTCTAAGGCGAACTCACTCATCTCAAGAGAAGAAAAGTATGAAGTGTTATCAAAGACTAGACAATCAGGGATACCAAAACAGGTGATGATATTTGAGTTTAGAAAAGCGATCACCTGACTTGTGTTAACAGTTCTTAGCGCAGCGGCTTCAGACCATCGAGTAAAGTAATCAGTGGCTGTCACAATATATTTGTGTTGTTGTGAGGATGGAGGGTTAATAGGACCAATGATATCAAGGCCCCATTGCTCGAAAGGAGAATCGACTGAAACGGGTTGCAAGGGGAAGGCTAGTTTTTGCAATCGCCCTGATGCTTTATGACAGATAATACATTTACGACACAAGGCATGGGCGTCCCTAAAAAGCGTTGGCCAGTAGTAACGGGCTCTTAAAAATTTATGAGAAGTGGTATCGCCACCGAAGTGACCACCAGCTTCTCCAGCATGCAACTCAAGCAAGACTTTCTCTGCTTCGTCCTTTTCAAGACAACGCATCAGTACGCCGTCGAAATTCTGACGAAACAGTATACCATTAACTATATGAAAGGAGGCAGACTTTAGTCTCAACGCTCTTCTCTTGGCAGGGTCAAGGTGACGGGGTGCTGATCCATGTTGAAGACAGTGTCTAATATCGTCGTACCAAGGACTTACGAGGTTTTGTGCACAACAAATCAAATTTTGATCGCGTTGTTCTAGGTCTGACGTATCACTATCTTCTCGTTGTTTGGTTTCTGAATCAACAACCAACTTACACAAACCTTGGCCTCTCACGATTTGTGCTGGGGTGATTTCTAAGTCATACTCCTGCAAGGAGGTGACCCAGTTGGCTCTTTTCTCTCCTAACTCCTTTTTCACTAACAAGTTCCTAACGGCAGGGTAAGGGACAATGACCTTCGTCCTTGACTTCAAAAGATAAGACCGGAAATGCTTAACTGCCTTGAAGACAGCGTAGGCTTGCCGATTGATGCTGGGTAGTTAAGTTCAACACCTTTGAAAGCAGATCTCATAGAGGCGATGGGTACTTCATTGTTCTCGGAATTCTTCTGAGTTAGGACTGCGGCATAGGAATGATCAGAGGCAAAAGTATAGAGTGTGAAGTCTTGAGAGAAATCAGGGCTCATGAGAGACGGAGCGTCTATTATGGCCTTCTTTATAGCATTGAAAGCTTGGTTTTCTGTGGGTCCCCAGTGATATTGGGTGTCTTTTTTAATCAGGTTCTGGAGAGGTCTGACCATTTCGGAGAAACTGGGGACAAATCTTCTCACGAAATTAATCTGGCCTAGGAAAGACTGCATGGATTTTTTGGAGGTAGGTGGGGGGAGTTTAGTGATGACTTGGGTCCTCTCGGGGTCAATAATCATTCCATCACTAGACACAATGAATCCTAGTAGTTTACCTTGTTCTACTGCAAAGATGGACTTCTTGGGGTTCAAGGAGATGCCGTATTTACGACATCGTAGTAGAACGACTCGTAAGTGAGCTAGATGATCGTCTTTGTTTTTAGAATAAATGGTCACATCATCTAAGTAGACTACTACGGAGTGATTGATTAAGCCTCTAAAAGCAATGTCCATTGCTCTCTGAAAGGTAGCACCGGCATTAATCAATCCAAAGGACATTTTGCGATAAGCATAAGTGCCCCACGGGGTACGGAAGGTAGTTTTCAGTTGGTCTGGCAGAGACATCAATACTTGGTTGTATCCAGAGAAACCATCTAGTAAGGATAGTCTCTCGAAACCAGATACTTGTTGAAAGATCTGTTCCATGGGCAGGACAGGATAATTATCTTTGTCAGACACTTTGTTGAGGTTTTGGAAATCGACACAAAGTCAAATTTCTCCATTTTTCTTCCGCACTGGGACAAGGTTGGATACCCATTGAGTGTGTCTAACAGGAAAATTATTTTAGCACTTAGGATTTTATTCAATTCTTTTTGTATGGTCGGTTCTAGTTTAGGATGCATTTTCCTCAGTTTCTGTTGGAAGGGTAAGGTTTGGGGCTTCATCGGGATGACATGCTGTATAATATTAGGATTGAACGTTTTAAGATCATCATAAGTCCATGCAAAGACATCTTTGAATTCTTTGAATAATTTAACAAAAGCATCTTTTTCTTGTTTGGAACATCCCAAGCCTAAGTTGATACACTGAGGATTTTCACTAGTTCCTAAATTGACTTTTTCATAAGACAATGAGGAGCTGTTGGTTTTGCAATTGACCGTCTTTTTAAATTTATCTTAAAAATCATAAAACTTTTCCAGTCTAACAACAGATTTGGGTATGAAATTTACCATGTCCGATAGAGCTTCGGGAGATTTCGGATTAGGTATTATCGTAAAGTCGTGCAGATTGTCGTCGTGTGTTTGTTCATCTATCACAGTGCCTTGAAAGGTTTCTTCCATGTGCAGAAAGTTAATGATTTGCTGATCATCGTCAAATACTCTCCAGTTTGTGATATTGTCAGGAACAGATGGTCGAAACAATATCTCCACGGAGAATGCGTTTGGGGATAAGCCTTCTGCAGGAAGAAGTTTAGAGGCAACATTAGCGAGTAGATCTACTTCAACATTGTTTATTCTAGGAATGGAATTTATATTAAAAGCAGAAAATTTGTTCATTAAACTCCATACCTCAGACTGGTAACATTTGAGATGCGGGGAAAAACAATGTATAGAATTTCTCACCTGCCTGACCACTATCTCAGAGTCGCCAAATACAACTAGATTTTGAATGTGCATGTCCAAGGCTTTTCTGAGACCTTGCAGTAAAGCCTCATATTCTCCAATATTATTAGTACATTCAAATTCTAATCTACAAGCCAATAATGTCTTGTTACCTGCCGGATCGATAATGATGCAGCCTGTACCAGCTCCTTCTTTAGACTTGGAACCGTCAAAGTATAGAGACCAAATTTGATTTCCATCAGGCTCGTGAAACTATTGCATAGAAGCTGTTGGTTGCGTACATGTTAGGATCTCGGACTGTTGTCGCGGATTGTTAATAGGGGAAACATTAGCCATGAAATTTCCGAAGAAGGTGTCCATCCCTTGGACTTCAGGTGAATCAGCCGGAGGTGTATATGGTTCATTTGGGTCATTCAAGTCTGTTACCGTGAACTTGAGGTAGCGCTCACGATTCACCCTGATTTTGTTGGGCTTACCGTTTTATGGAAGCCATAAGTGAGACCAGTCCGTCGCGAAGTAACCATGTAGCTTCTCTGACCAGTCCCTGCTCAAAAATAGACCATACACTTCTGGAATATCCACCACAATTATATCAATAACCTGATGAACCTTTGGGTTAGACGATAATCTAATCAATACATTTTTTAGTTCACCTATAACTTTAACATCTGTTCGATCAAGTTGTATGATTTTCAAAGAAGATGGTTCTACTTCGGCGTTAATTTTTTGGCAAACTGACCAAGGCATCACATTTGACGATGCTCCTGAGTCAACCATACAATTATGCACATTTCTATTGAAGATTTCAAAAGTTAAAAGAAAAGGAGGTACATTCTTGCGAGTACTTAAAGTTGTAGCTTGTGGTTTCTTACTCGCGGTTTCGAGTGCTACTTTATCTAGACTACTTGCGTTATTTACATTATTTACATTATTTACAAGAAGGCTTCCTTTATCTTGAGGATCAGGATTAATTTTTGTGGAAGTCTTCTGTGGAGCTTTGCTTTGCACAACCTTATTACCATTAGAATTACCATTCTTGCCATTGTCCGAAATATTTTGCAACATCTTCTGTAACAAAAATGGAAATTTCAACAACTCATAAATAGAAATGTTAGCCCGTAATTGTTTAAGATCTTCAACAACATCATAATCTAATTTAGGGCCAGCATTACTTTGTTTAATTTCTCCTGATTTAGATGGCTTTGGAGGTGAAGTTGTAGTGTTCTCGGTAGGAGGTTTGTTTGTTGTCTTGCTCCTAGTGTTGTAAGGGTGAACAGTCTTGAAATTAGCTTGGAAGATACTATCCGAGAAGTGTCCAAAGATGTTTGGAGAAGACTCTTCTTCTTGAGTTGTTTCCTGCTCGGCTTCCTCTTGAGGGATTTCAGGAGGCATCAAGTCATCCTGGGCTCCTAGAATTGTCTGAAGAGCATATTGCAAACTTTCTATGTTCAATCCTTCGGGGTTTGAATTAGGCCGGTTGGTAGGAAAAGCCTTTCGGAAAGGAGGTTTGTAGGGTACTTTACTCGAAGAGGCTTCTTCAGTCGACCTTTTTAAATCTATAACTTGATTAGATAATTTTTGTACAACTTTGGTTAAATTTTCCAAATCAAAGTTTTCGGGTTGTGTTTTGTTTTGTGTAGGTCTGGGGAGAATTTCAATCTTCTTTTTGGAAGAAGAAACAGTCTCAATCTCGTTGCTAGAAGAGTCTTTAAGACTAAGTATGTCTTTTTCAATATGAGTAGACTCTTCAAAGGCTTCTAACAACGTGGCCTTTTTGGATCATTTCACCCAAATAGCTATACTTTGATGTAGAGCTTTAGTATAGTAAGCTATTACAAGGCTCTCAGCAGGCATAGAGTCTGCAGGGATTCTATTTTTAAGTGTCAAAAATCTTTGATTAAAATCTTTCACTTTTTCTTTTGAGTTCATTTTTAAGCTCGAAAGATCCATGACTAAGACTTCCGGAGGTTTACCATCTCCGAATTTTTCCAAAAAACATGACTCAAACTTTTCCCAAGACACTATGGTATGGGGCTGTTGGGAAAAGTACTAAGTGGACACATTACCCTCAAAGGTGTAAGGGAACAACCTACAAACAACATCTTCATGTTCAACATTACGGAGTCTGATGGCTAACATAAATTTTTTGATATGATCTTCGGCTATCTGTTTTGAATCAGGATCAAACTTAGGAAGCCATTTCTCCGGGTGCTTAGGTAAAGGGTGCTGGGCTCCAGGTACAACTACAACATCTTGGTCCAACCAGGGTCTAGTAGGGTTGTTCTGATTTTCCATTAGGGTAGTGGGTGTGGAAGGACGAGAAGGTGAGTTTCCTTCATCAGAAGAGGAATCTCCCCCAGAAGATGAAGGAGATGAAGGAGGTGGTGAAGGAGGTATCCCAGATCCTTCTGCAGCAGGATTTGTGTCTGGATCTATTGGACTCACAGTGAGGTCTATGTCACCTAACAGTTCTCTGATGTCAGAGAAGTCTAAAGGTTGACCCCACGGGGGGTTTGGTCACCTAAGACTAGCTAAGGAACTATGTGTTCTGATAAGAGATTGACGAACGATCTCTTGGGGATCACCACCTGTAGGATTAGGAGTTGCTGGCTCAACTGTGATCTGTGGATCTTCGGTTGAAGTAGTTGCTGTTTGAGGGGGGATATTATCTTGTGAACGACTTCTAGTCACTATAGGTGTGCGATTAGGTGGAGGAGGAGTCTTGCGACCACCTCGTGCCATTAATTAAGTTCAGGCCCTCCTTCTAGCGCCATTTGTTAACGGGCGGAATTGACCGTCCGTCAACTGGGAGAGTGGAACCGGTCCGGGGTTGTCTAAATAACCCAAGCCGTTTGGAATGGACCACCTTGACGAGTCTAACGGCTCTGTTGGATGCTCTAAGGTCTTTTAAGAAAACCAAAGCAAGAAATGATCTGAGCTAAGTCATCTAACCAAAATAAACAAACAAACTAAAACTAACTAAAACTAAATAAAATAAACTAAACTAATTAAAACTAACTAATACACTAATCTAATTAAAACAAACTACTAAATTAAACTAAAACTAAATATAACTATTCTAACTTTTATATACAATCTACTAATTACTATTATAATAACTCAAATCAACTATCTAATCACTAGCTGAAATATTACTTGTTCACAAATATACACTATAAACAGCCTACAGATTTAATTAAAACCTGCAAAACTCATGTGTTTTCTGCCCTAAGACAGTCAGGAATCTTTTTGATTTTTATATTTTATGAAAAAGAAATTAACATTACTGAAATTAAACAATCTAATATATTTACTGAAATTAAACAATCTAATATAAATCTAATTAAACTTATGTCTGAATTAAACTACTTAATGAAAACAGTAAACAACAAACTAATTGACTTGGAAACGCTCCAAGTCTGCCCTGTGTATGATGACTTCTAAGCTGGTCGGAGGAGGGAAACTCACACCGGTTAGTCCATAAGCTTCTTGTAAACGATTGGTTGTGCTGCTCCTTGAAGTGTTTTACAGGAAAAACAAGACATAAAAGAAAATCACAACAATCTTATGATTATAAAGCTCTGCAATAAGGGAAACCTGTTATGCACAGAATTATATTTAACAATTCAATCTATGAAGAAGATAAACCTGTCATTCACAAACTGAATTAAAAATTGTTATGTCTTTTATCTATTTGGAAGAGACAAGATATGGATAACGGTGATTACAATTATATCATTTGCACATGATTTAGATAGCTAAAGTAGTCATAAACCATACACAAATTGATATACACAACATAAAACAAAATATTGATATATTGAGAAGCTAAAGCTGTGACAAAACATCAAATTCTGCTTTAGTCTGTATTATAACTCCATATCCTTGTTCTCCCACGAATATGGATGATCATTATTACAAAAATCATAAGTATATATAGGTCTCTTCACAAGATAAAACTTCCTTGTGGATAATATCAAACAGTTTTACATAATCTGGGAGATATCCCAAAATCACCTAAACTAAGAAAATAAAATGCAAGTGAAATCTTTGAAACATCCCCTAACTGCTCAACAACTCAATTGCAAATTCGATTTTACCTGCAATAGAACACAAATATCAAATTAGAAAGATATTTCAGCAACAAAACACTAAAAAAATGATCCTACAGACTTAGCTACAGAATCATCTGATTCTGTAGCTAGTCTAAAATAACAAACAGGACTAGATAGCAATCAAATGAAATCTTTTTAAAACAATCTAATTTAATTTTCTTTTAACAAATATCCAAAACGAATCACTAATAGTTCAAACACAATTTATCATTCAAATTGAAAAAGAATGCAATCGGGACAGGGTAAGAATGCTCTGTTTTTCAGTTACCATCAAATCAGGTCAAATCATAACAGGACTCTTTGATAACAAATGAAATCAATGGTGAACCAAATCATATAAGATACAATGCAATCATAATCCATATAATCGATTTGTTACAGATGCAACAGTGTGCATAGGATTCGTATCGTTTTAATCAAATGCCAATATAGAAAGGCTGTTACGATTATTATCAAAATGAAACATGCATAACAATATCCACAAAACTTTGCCATAGACTTCATTCGCTGAGTGTCAAACAGTTAACATATATGACCGAAATAATGGTCGTAACCATCATTGACTCATTATAGTCATAGCATTGATATCATTCAATGAAGTGCAAAGATAGGTAACTGTTTAGATTATATTCAAATGAAATCATACTCAATGAATATCGACCCAACGAATTTCGTTATTGATCACCACATAGTCAACAGACAGGAGCGTAACAGAATCCATAATATAAACTGGGTAAATAATCAAAACGAATATGGCTGAGTTTAATTATAGAAACAAATCATGAGACTGGATACAGTTAATTTCATTCCTCAAATCGAATTCAAACGATACATTTGTTGCAATATGGTGACATGGTCAAACGAAACAGTTCGAATCGATTTGGTTGGGTGTAACAGTTACGATTCGTATCTATTCACAATTCGATCATGTAATAACAGAATGGTATTCGAATTGGTCAGAAAACATACAATCACAACAATTAACCATAATTTCCACCTATATTGCATAGAATATAACCAATCTGAAATGAGATATTGACTGTCTCCAAAATTAGAATACCAAAAATAGCCAGTGTTTAGAAAATATTGACAACTTCGATTATCAACAGAGTATTCGATTGAAGCCAAATTAAACAAATCAAATCTATCTCACGATCACTCGAATCAAAACCAAATCCAATCAAAACCTAAACGATAATAAAAATTGATTTATCAAAACAAAATTATATATAATAGTGCATGCTTATGTGACAGAGAAGATCCACGATATAAACAGAGTTTATGAGTATGTCATATAAATAGGTGAAAGTCATACCAGTGAGATTGTTTGAGCTATGCCAATTTTGAATTGACGACTGTTGTCGCTGACTCCACGTTCTTAAACAAAATCGAACCTGTTGTTCGTTGTTTCTTATGAATGGATGGCATCTTCGCCTTTTGACTGGTGAGCCTTGCGACTTGATCCTCCAGAGCATGAATTATAGACTGCAGCATTGGCACGTCGAGGTAATATCTTTCCAACCATGAGCCACACTGATCACATGGTGGAGCAGCTGGTTCGACTAGAGCAGGAGGGGGTTTAGATGAGTCACCTAGGGTTTCACAAGGCATTTTGATGCTTGGATAATTAGGATCACTTCATAAGCAAGGTGGTAGGTTCTTCACAAAATCATATGCGGGTTTATTACATAGAAATTTAGAGTAGGGATACTCACTTGCCAGGTAACGTTCAACCTCTGAGTCAGAATCTTCACTTACCATAATAGGGTCAGGGTTGACAGGTGCTTTTGGTTTATTTCTTGCCATGCGAGAGATTAACCACGTGTTTTTCTTGCCTTTAAAATTGGCAGAGGGTTTGGCTTTAGGCCTTTTAGCCACGGGTTTAGTAGCTTCGGTATCCTGGGTAACCGAATTGGGTAGGTCAATAGGAGAATCAGGTAGGGGTTTAGGCAACAGAGCACAGTAAGGCATAGGGGCTATTGATTTGCACTCGCTCACCA
>CBVK0100604788.1:0-16600 GCA_900067695.1 Picea abies | reverse complement strand
GGAGTTGGTGCTTCCTTCTAGTGGGTGCTAGAGAAAATAGAGAGTTGGTTCTCTCAACAAATTGCAGCTTGCAAAAACAGAGGTTGTAGCCTCACAATGAGTTGGTGCTCATATGTATGATAATGTAAAGAATGTAAATAATACTTATCATATAAAGAAGAAGAGGTTTTTACCCTTTATGGGTTTCCTCGAGAAATATCTATCTCTGTGTATCTCATATATGTGACTGATGTTGAATGTGCCATTTCTTATTTCCCTACATTATTGTGATTATCATTGAGTCCCTTGTAAAGAATTTAAAAGAAGCATAATTGTTTAAGCACAGTGACAATTGATTCACCCCCCCTTTCAGTTGTCCAACAATTGGTATCAAAGCCAACCCCTTTTATCTAAAGGAAGATCCTAGAGCTTAAACATGTCAAGCCATGAAGGAAATTCAACCAATAATGCCCCTCTATTCAATGGAATAAACTTTGCCTTCTGGAAAGTTAGAATGAGAACCTACATAATGGCTTTAGGTGTAGATGTATGGGATGTGGTAGACACTGGTTATGTAAAGCCAGCTGTACTAGCTAATAAGGATGACAAGCTAGAATTTAGCTTCAATGCTAAGGCTATGAATGCTATCTTGAGTGGGCTTGCAGAAGCAGGATTCGTAAAAGTTATGCACCTAGGAACTGCCAAGGAAATGTGGGACAAACTCATTAGCAGTTATGAAGGTAATGAAAAGGTAAAGGGTGCCAAGCTTCAAACCTACAGAATACAGTTTGAACAACTGAAGATGAAGGAAGATGAAACTTTTGGAAAATACTTTCTGAGAGTAGAAGAAATGGTAAATGCAATGAAGGCACTTGGTGAAACAATTGAGGAACCTTCTTTAGTTCGTAAAATATTGAGATCTCTCCCAGATAGGTTCAACCCGAAGGTCTCTACTATAGAAGAACTTAATGATCTAAAAACCTTGGAGTTTGATCAACTTCTAGGAACATTGACTGCATATGAAATGAGAATAGTCAAAGATAAACCCACCTCCAAAGAAGCATCATTTAAAGCAGACAAGAATGAGGATTCTGAGCCCGATGAAATTGAAGCAAAATTTGTGAAAAGACTGAAGAAGGGATAAAGAAAATACAAAGGTAAACTGCCTTTCAAATGTTTCAACAGTGGTAGGATAGGTCATTTTGCAAATAAATGTCCCCACAAAGGAAAGGATCAGATATATGATGATGAGGATAAGTACAAACACATAAATTTCTTTAAAGAGAATAAATTTAAGAAGAAAAGTCTATGCGTAAACAATGATGATGATCCTTCAGATGATGAAGACAATGACTCCTCTATTCAAGATAAACTAAATGACTTCATACTTATGGCCAAAGAGGATTATGATAATAACAACAAAGGAAGTGATGTTAATGAAGAAGAAGTTGTGGTTGACATGGATGGAGAAATGATCAGTGCACTGTAAGAGATTGACAGACTAAGAATCAAGGATAGAAAGCAAAGACAATTGTTGATACAGTTCAAGAAAGACAGTAAAGAACCTGATGATGAAATTCTCCTACTAAAAGTAGAATTAGAAGAGGCAAAGAAAATCGAAGACATTATGAAATGCCAACTATAATAAAAGAAGGAAATATGTGAAGCATTAGAACAAGAAGTAGTGAAAACTAGGGAAGAGATGGAGAAGTTTCAAGCCTTGTATAATCAGAATCTGTCAAGTATCAAAGCCTTAGAAGGATTAGCCACCATTCTGAATCAACAAAGGAATTCAAAGCTGAAAACTGGTTTGGGTTATGAAGAGGGATCAAGTAGTGGGAAGCCAAGAAATGAAGAACCCATCAAGTTTGTCAAATGTACAACCAATAACAACCACAAACCAACATAAACAAAGGAAGACAATCAGCCGCCCAGGACGAGTAAGGAAAAAGGTGCCAAGGATGAATCTGTAGAACAAAGAAATAATGCGCTCCCTGCTGAAAGACATCATCAGCATGGAAGAAATTGATTTGCTCAAAGAAGACAACCATTTTCCAGGTACAAATAATTTTTCTATGGCTATTGTTTCTACTGTTCTAACTTTGGTCACAAAGATGTAAATTGTTTCTTAAGACTTGGACATGAGCAATTAATATTTCAAAGGAATAAATACTTTCCACAACAAAGAATGATGCATCCAAGTAACAAACCTTCACAGATTGTCAATTGCCAAATTAAGTCTAGGGACATGCAACTCAGGAGGTCAAGAAATAATCAACAGTCAATGAGTAGACAACGCTGCAACAATAAGTTTGACCTGTTGAACAAAGAGATTGAATGCTACATCTATCATAACTATGGGCATAAATATGTTGACTGTCGATTAAAGAACTGTGAACCAGATTTGAATTCCCCTACTGAAAATCTCAAGTTTTGGAAGAAGAAAGAAAGTGACAAGTGTGGATTAGTGTTGTCAGCTCAAAGAAAAACAAACCCTTGGTACATATATAGTGGATGCTCCAAACATATGACAGGAGACAAAGGTAATTTTCTATCTCTAAGTGAAAGCAAATCAGGAAACGTAACCTTTGGAAATGATGCTCCAGGTAAAATAAAGGGTAAAGGGATGGTGAGTCCAAGTAATGGAAAAGGAAAAGCCCAAGATATTCTACTTGTGGATGGGCTGAAACATAATCTGGTCAGTGTAAGTCAAATGTGTGATAGAGGATGCAAAGTGTTGTTCACGTCCAAGGATTTCAAGATAATGTATGTAAACTTAGGACAAGTGGTGGCCAAAGGAATAAGGACAAAAAATAATGTATATGTGTTGAAAGAAAATAGAGAAGAATGTCTTCTAATAAAACATGATGAAAGTTGGTTATGGCATAGGAGACTTGGACATCTAAACTTTGACCACTTAATCAAACTCAAAAAACTTGAGGCAGTAAAAGATCTTCCGAGAATATCAAAGCCCCAATATTCAATGTGTAAACCCTATAAAGGATACAGATGCTATAATAAGAGGCTACATAAAATGGTTGATTGTATTGATGTAAAAGTTGATGAAGGAATCCCAACAAGAGAGATGTATAGTAATGAGTCTTCTATAGAAGACACAGCTAAAGATGAAGATGAACAGGTCCAAGAATCAAAAAATGAAGACTCTAAATCAGATGAAGACTCAGACACTCAGACAGACTCAAATCAACAGTCAACTTCAAATTCCTCCTCCAGAATCTTCCTACAAGTCAGATAATTGGAGAAAAAGACAAAGGTGTACAAACCAGGAGAAAGATAATCAAAACCACTGAAAAATCTCATATAACTTTCATATCCATGCTAGAACCCAAGAATTTCAATGAAGCCAACAAAGATGACCACTGGGTTAAAGCAATGAATGATGAACTTGATCAGATTGAGAAAAACAATACGTGGGAGATGGTTCATAGACATGAAGATAAAAACGTCATTGGCTCCAAATGGATCTTTAAGAATAAGTTGAATGAGCAAGGACAAGTTGTCAGGAACAAAGCAAGATTAGTCTGTAAAGGATATGCTCAGATAGAAGGACTAGATTTTGATGAAACATTTGCACCCGTAGCAAGATTAGAAGCTATCATAATGTTTCTTGCCTATGCTTGTCATAAAAGTTTTAAAGTCTATCAAATGGATGTCAAGTCATCTTTTCTAAATGGAGATTTAAGTGAAGAGGTCTATATGGAACAACCAGAGGGTTTCAAACTGTGAGATAACCTTGACTTAGTATGCAAGATAAAGAAATCCTTATATGGGTTAAAACAAGCCCCTCGAGCCTGGTATCACAGACTGGATATGTATCTCAAAGACAAAGGGTTCAAGAGAGGAACAACTGACAACAATCTGTATATTAAAACATAGGATAATAATTTGCTCATCGTATTGGTCTATGTAGATGATATAATCTTCAGATGTAATAAGGATCCATTGGTATAATGGTTTTCTTCTGCCATGGAATCTGAGTTTGAAATTTCCATGATAGGAGAACTATCATTTTTCCTTGGTCTGTAAATTACTCAAAGGTATGAAGGGATGTTCATTTCTCAAGAAAAATATCTAAGAGAAATGATGAAAATATTTCAAATGGAAGACTCCAAACTTGTGGGTACACCTATGGTTACTAGATGCAAATTAAGCAAGGATGATGACTCACCTGATGTTGATCAAAGTTCATATAGATCAATGATAGGCAGCCTATTGTACATCATAGCATCTCGCCCAGACATAATGCATGTTGTAGGAATGGTAGGAAGATTTTAGTCCGCACCTAAACATAGTCATTTGCAAGCTGTCAAAAGAATATTAAGGTATTTGAAAGAAACAATGACTTATGGTCCGTGGTATCCCAGAAATTAGAATTTTTAGTTAACTGCTTATTCAGATGAGAGAAAAATCACCAGCGGAGGAGCATTCTTCCTGGGTGACTCATTAGTAGCATGTCTTAGTAAAAAGAAAGGTTCCATTTCTTTATCAACCACAGAGGTAGAGTATATTGTTGCTCCTACTTGTTGCACTCAAGTATTATGGATGATTCAGACACTTGTAGACTTGGAGGTAAAATACGCTGCACCGATCCCAATTCATTGTGATAACACTAGTGCCATCAGAGTGTCTAAGAATCCTGTATTCCACTCCAAGACCAAGCATATTCCCATAAAATACCATTTTCTGAGAAAGAAGGTCACTAATCAGGTTGTTCAGGTCCAGTACATTCCAACCATAGAACAAATTGCAGACGTCTTTACTAAACCCCTAGCTAAGACACCTTTTGAATATCTCTGACAGAAGCTAGGTGTCATTCCGTCTCACACCTAAGAGAGTCCATCTTGTTAGGGGAGTTTTCTATTGTTTGAATATCTAATGCCTCCTAAAAATTGTTGCAACAGCTCAGGGGGAGCATGTTTTCTTTGACATTGATGTAAAAGGGGGAGAAAAGGAGTGGTTTGGGCTGGATGCTACAGTTGGAGGTCCAAACAGATTAGCGAAGATGCTCAGAGTTTCCATCAATGCCAAAGGGGGAGATTGTTGGCATGTTTTATGGGTAGTGTATGATTGTCATTGATGGCAAGTACAATAATGATGATGGCTTGAGTACACGAAGGATGTGTTAGGCGGGCTCCAAAATTATTTTGTGAAGATGATGCAGAGCAAGGGCTTGAGTACAGGAAGGATGTGCCAGGCAGGCTCCATAAGTCTTTTGGGAAGACGATGCAGAGAAATCTCAACAAGGTCAAAGTATGCAGCGATGGATCTCATTAAGATTTCCTGATGAATGTTAGATTTGAGCCAGAGGTCTGATCAACATTGGATCCAGGAGAACCTGAACGCTCTTTAACGAGCAAGGTGAAATGAGAAACCCTGAAATCGCGAAACACACACATCGCTCAAAGTTTTGGCTATCGGAGTTTCGGATATCGGGAGATAGAGAGGTCACCGACTCTTGTCATTAGGAGTCCCGAAGTGCCAAAATGTGAAATCCCAAAAAACCTGAAACAGGCACACCACTCAAAGTATTGAATACTGGGATTTTAGTTACCGGGAGATGGAGATGTCAGAGACTCTCATCAACAGGAGTCCCAAAATTGTGAAATGAGAAATGGCGAAATGATCTGAGTTGTTGGTTCAAGGAGATCATGGACCGTTGATCCAACTCCATTTCGAAGTATTGGATACTGGGATTTCGGATACCAGGAGATGGAAATGACAAAGAATCTCATCATGAAGAGTCCCAAAGTCGTGAAACCCGAAGTCGTGAAATGATAAAGACTCCATATCGGAGTTTCGGATACCGAGAGTAGGAGGAGTCAAGAGTGAAGACTCTTCATCACATGAGTCCCGAAATTGCGAAACCCAAAGTCACGAAATGTCACAGAATACATACCAGAGGTTTGGATACTAGGAGTTGGAGATGTCAAGGTATTTCACCACAATAATACTGAAATGTCGATTCACCAAAATGAAAAATGCTGGAGTACTGGACCATTGATCTGACTCCATTTCAGAGTTCCAGATACTAGGAGTTGAAGTGTTGAAACACTTCACCACCAAGAGTGTCGAAATGCCGAAATGTCGAAACGCAAAATTGTGAAATGCAGTTTTGACTAAGGTTGAGTTCATATCCATTGGTCACATCGGAGGAAGATGGGGGAAGGAGTTAGTGAAGACAAGCTCCTTTTCAGAGTTTCGGGGGTTGGGAAATGGAGAGTACTAAAATCCTCCACCACGGTGATCCCAAAATGCTGAAGAGCGGAATTCCGAAATGAACGCAAGATTTAGAGAAGTTAATCCAATGGTGCAGATGAAAATGAAGAAGATTGGAGGGCTACTATAGCAATTCATAGTGTAACTACTAGAAACCACTGATGGTTTCTTCCAGAGGACTTGAAGAGACTTCTGTGTGATTTCCAGAGGAACTGAAGGGTCACAAGGAATCTTCCAATAGGAGAAACGACTGTTCGTGGAGGCTTTTGACAGCTGGAAGAGCATTCGAGCCATTAATTGTGACAGAGAGGTTGAGGTCGACTACAAAAGAGGATGAAGAATCTCAACTGTCTGTGATGTGAAGGAATTTGATCATGACACCCAATGATGATGGACAGATGGGCTTAACAAACAGTGAAGCTAAAGAGTTGCGATGATGAAAAGGGAGAGCACTCGACATGTAGAGGAGGGTGAAATATTGCATGAGTGGATACATAAGAGGCATGTGAGGTAAGGAGGAGGGGGGAGTAGAAAAACATAAAGTGTAAGGGATGCGTGCAAGAAGAGAATGAGGCAGACAGAGCAGCGAAATCTTGCAGAAAAGTGATGAGACTAGTAATTTTTTGTTGCACATTATATCACTGTAATAAGTTTCAGTAACACATATTCATAAATCAGGGTGGTAGGGAGGTGCTACGGAGGACTGGTGTCCTCAGAGGTTCAAGTGGGTGATTGAACATAGGGAGTTGTAGCTTCCTTCTAGTTGGTGCTAGAGAAACCAGGGAGTTGATGCTTCCTTCTAGTTGGTGCTAGAGAAACCAAGGAGTTGATGCTTCCTTCTAGTTGGTGCTAGAGAAACTAGGGAGTTGGTGCATCCTTCTAGTTGGTGCTAGAGAAACCAGGGATTTGGTGCTTCCTTCTAGTGGGTGCTAGAGAAAATAGATAGTTGGTGCTCTCAAAAAATTGCATCTTGCAAAAGTAGAGGTTGTAGCCTCACAATGAGTTGCTTCTCATATGTATGATAATGTAAAGAATGTAAACAATACTTATCATATAAAGAAGAAGAGGTTTTTACCCTTTATGGGTTTCCTCGAGAAATATCTGTCTCTGTGTATCTCATATATGTGACTGATGTTGAATGTGCCATTGCTTATTTCCCTATATTATTGTGATTATCATTTAGTCCCTTGTAAAGAATTTAAAAGAAGCATAATTGTTTAAGCACGGTGACAACTGATTCACCCCCCCTCTCAGTTGTCCAACAGATTTTGGCATTTCAGGATCTGGGAGTTCGAGGGACCTAGAATCATTGCAGCCAGAATCATGAAATCGTGAATCGCGAAAACCCAAAAGCATTTGGAGGAATAGTACCAGGTCACAGGACCGGTTGTATGAAAAGTGACTTAAGGGAGGAGCTATGGAGTTAGGCCCTATTTTGGGTTTTGGCATTTCGAAAGACAGAGAACAGGAGGAATGCTTGCATCACGATTCCCCGAATCATGAAAATTTGGTAGCGCTTTGACGTTAACCACATGGTCACAGAGTGGTGGTCACGTGGACGGATGTTAAGGGAGAACCCAGAGTCGTTAAACCCTTTTTGGCATTTCAGCGACCGGGATTTGGAGGGACAAGGAGCCTGGGAGAGCTCGCATGCAGGAGTCTTGAAACCCCGAAACACGAAAGGTGTGTTGGTTCAAAATAGAGAAGAGCGTTGAAAGCTAAGCACATGCATAGGTTTTCTCAAAGCCTGTGCTAGGGAATTAAAAGGACCTGTGGATTTATTCAAGGGGTTCTAGCAGGAGTCCAAAGAGCCATTTCAGCTCAGAAGAAGATCGATCCAGAGATCGGGAGGTCGCAGAACCATGATGAGGTAGGGGGTCTACATCAAGTGGTATCAGAGCCACTTTCTGTCTGTAGACTGCAGACAGAGGGAAGTAGAGTAGATAAAGAAAATACTCTAATAGACACCATCAAGTGGTATCAGAGCCAATAGATTTTCTGTTTGCATATCACAGATAAGAGGAGGACTGTGAAGGGATATAGTCTGATACCATCAAGTGGTATCAGAGCTGATATTTTCATCTGTAGACTTCAGGCGAAGGAGACAATAGGTGAAGGAGGAGATAGAGTAATGATGCTCTATGAATATTATTGCAAGGTGTGCAACAAATGATAGAAAGCTAGGCGAGCTATAGGAGGACATGGAGATTCTCTCAGACATAGAGTGATCCATACACTTGCTAGGAGGGCAGGTGAAAGATGGAAATGGCTACTGAAGGCCATGAGCATGGTGGAAGAGGAGACCACCAGCAGATGAGTAAAGTAGAGATGGATAAATAACTTGTCGAGATAAGAGTGAGGATGGAGGAGCTTTCGTTTTGAATGCAACAGAGTGCAAGAACACAATGGGTGTATGAATGGCCCATGAAAAAGAAGGTGAAGTGGCCAGTCAAGGAGTTGTTGGCCAAAAGACAACAAAGGCTGTTGAAAATATGGTTGAGGTATGCTGAAAGCCTCAGTGACACAGAGTTGTTTTGCATCTGTGAGCCAGAAGTTGGAGAAACCCTCAGTGATGAGGAAGAGAGATAAGTTTCAGGTCTCATAAACTACCAGGAGGGCAGAGATGAATTTTCTAATTGCTAGGTGGGAAATGAAATGAGATCATTGGAGGATCTCATAGACTGTCGAGAGGACAACAGTGGAAATTCATATTTCCAGGAGGGAAATGGTATGAGATTAGCTGAAGATCTCATAAACTTCCAAGTGGGAAAGGAAAAAATCCCATATTTCCAAGTGGGAAAGGGAGAGTAGATGAGACTGTCTGAAAGTCTCATGAACTCAGGGATGAGTTCAAGTCAGCAAGGAGTGCTGATGGAGATGGGATCGATTGATCTCATAAACTGCCAGGTGGGCAGAAGTGAACTTTCGAGTTGCCAGGTGGGCAATGGAAAGAGATCAGTAGAAGGTCTCGCATATTGCCAAGGGGGAAGTGGTGAAAGTTTAGATTGCCAGGTGGGTAATGAGATGGGACTAGTCGGTCTCATACACTGTCAGGTGGGCAGTAGAAAATTCCCAATATGCCAAGTGGGAAAGGGGGAAAAGATGAGGCTATGTGAAAGTCTCATGAACTCATAAGAGAGTTTGGATCAGCAAGGAGTGCTGACGAAGGAAGGTCAAAAATACATTCTGATCATTGGGGGAATTGAAGTATTTCTACCAAGAAGCCCAGTTGAGGCCAGAGTATGTGTTGCAGAAGCAACAACAGAAGAAGGACAACCAACAGTGACTATCATAGAGGGAGAGGAGGAGCATACACTAATGTTTTCCCCAACAGAAGAGGAGCATGAAAATAAGATGCTCACTCCATGGGAAATGGAGTTAGAGATGTTGGAGGATTGGTTGAACAATCCAGATCCAATATATGGCTACCACGAGGAGACAGTCATGCAGATGTTAGCAGAGGAGAATTATGAGGAATCACTCAGAATTTTCAGCCAGGGAGTTGAACAGATGATAACTACAGTGTCGAGGTGTGCAGGAGAGGATGAAGGAGAATTCCAGTTTGAGGAGTAGCTGGAGGAAGCTAGAATTCAACCAACACAAGGGGAAATGGAAGAAGCTAATCTATCAGAGAAGGTGACTGAACAATAGGTCAGTCAAGAAAATAAGACTGCAGAGCTGGATTTTGTAGCAGGATGGCAAGTTGAGGCCACAGAGGAAAAATATGGCATGGGAGATCTAGTTGATTGACCCATTTGCCGGGAAGAAGTACAGTTGAGGAGACTGCATAAGGAGAGCCAACCACTGGAGCAACTGGACGAGGTAATTGAAGAAATCATAAGGTTGATGTTGAGGTCAGCAGCAAAGACTTCTAGTAATGAGAAGTTGAGCAGAAGGGAACCTGCAAGAGCAGCAGGGCAACAACAACAACAACAACGAAGAAGAGGAGCAGATGGATAGCTCCAAGGGAAAGTTTGCGATCCAGGTGGATTTCAACACTGGAGAAGAGGAGATCATGATCAAGAGACCATGATTTTTCTAGCCGAGGAGTATGATGTAGGAGCATCGCTCCATGTCAGCAACATGCCAGCTAGCCAACACATCCAACATGCATTTGATGGAGAAAGGGAGAGGCGAAACCCTCTCAATTTTGAAATTCAAAATTTCAATAAATGTTGTAATGATTTTAATGCCAGACCACACATTTTTTCAGGTAGTGTTTGAGGTTTCCTTTAATGGTTTCTTGTAGCAAGCCCAGGATGTATTCAAGGCTGGGCATCCATTTATGTAATGTAGATGTAGGAGCCGCTCTGTGATAGCAATAGCTCAGAGATGATGGTTGAGGATAAGCTCATGGGAGCCCTCATTTTGTAATGAAGAAATTAGAGTAGAGATTTAGGAGGAGAGACCAGAGAAGAGATGTCTCGAGAGAGAGCTGAGACTTGTTACAGTCCAATATTTGTAAACATTTGTATAGACATACAGATTAATAGAAAAGCAGTTTTTCCTGCATAGTGTGTGTTTGATGTTTACATGTTTTTATGCATTTCATGTTTAAATCCATAACTGGTGAAGTATTTCATAAGTTTCAATTTCGTCCCGTATTGGAGTTTCCACGTGCAAGGAGTGCACATAGTCCACAAGGTGTACGTTGACAGAGGTGAGACAACCTCAGGAAAGCTCAAGAGGGATAGCATTGAACCTTCATTAGTAGAGGTGCAAGGGGTGCATAGGAAGGAACTCTATCTCGAGTTCATGGAAGACACGACTACTGAAGGTTGTGTAGAGCTCTGCCAAGAGGGCATCGAGCGAGTGCATAGAGTGCACTAGGGAACTCTATTTCAAGTTTTTAGAAAAGAGAAGTGTCGAGGAGAAGACACTCACAGGGTTGTTGAATACTCTGTAGGTCCTACAAGGTGTGCATTGAGAAGGAGAACGCCAGGTGGGCGTAAGGAGTTTTTCGTTTCAAGAAAACTTCTCGAATCTAAGTTATTCGAGATCCTCGAATGCAAAGTGCACACAGGAGTAAATCTCTGAGAGAATGAAGCTTAGGAGGGATAGAATTCCTTGAACACAGGCGAGATCCAAAGGAATTGAGCTCGCAGGGGAAGCAAAGGTCGAGGCCTTTGAAAATTCATAAAATATTCCAAGGGGAAGGAATAAGTTCTCAAGCTTAGGAGGGAGCACAAATGCTGTCAGATCTTGTGAAAAGAACTGATAGTCATTGGATCCAGAGGAAGGCGCACAAAGTTTAACCTCTGGGAGGTCACGTAGGAGAGAAGCTGAAAGGAACGGTGGAGACACTTCATGGAGAAGTGTCAAAATCCTGAGAGCCATAGGATCATACCAAGTTGCGAGGGATTTAAGCCTTTAGAAGCACCCCAAGAGAGGAGTTGTATGGACGGTGGAGATACTCCATAGAGAAGTGCCGAAATCATGTGGACCATTGGATGAGAAGCATCAGGGGTCGTTGATCTCGCACTCAAATTTATCTATGTCAGAGTTTGGAGTTTTGAGCAACAATTGATTTTGGAATCACTGCATCATGAACTCCCGGTTCATGAAATCGCACCATCCGTCAGATCTAGAGAATAGTGTCCTGAGAGTCGTTGGATCAAGGATACGTGCACAGGGTTTAGTCCCTGGGAGGTGCACAAGAAAAAGGATCTAGGCCGTCAGATCTATCACCAAGGACCGATAGTCATCGGATCCGAAAGAAGGTGCATGGGGTTTAATCTCTAGGAAGCCACATAGAAGGGTAGAACGAATGATAGAAATTTCAAGGGAGAAGTGTCGAATTGCCGTGAGTCATTGGATCTAGAAAAGGTGCGTGAGGTTTAAACCTCGTAACAACAGAAGGAAGAGGACTCTTCAAGTCCCAAAAGCATCAGCACCGTCCATTTTGGAGGACAGGTGTCAAATATCCAAGCCCATCGGGGATTTGGACACTGTGAACTCGAGGAGAAGGAGTCATGAAATAAGAAGTCCCAGCTCACAAAATTGTGAAACGACCAACAATGTTCATCAAGGAGGACATGTGGCAAGTGGCCAAGGTTTGGGAAAAATCCTGAAAGGTTGTGGGTCGTCAATCCAGTTGGATCATGATCGTCGGTTCAAGAGGAATCTGGACTGTTGATCTCTCAAGGGGGAGATTTCGGCATTTCTAGGTCTGGGAGATCGAAGGACCTAGAATCGTCTGCAGTTGGAATCGCGAAATCGCAAATTACAAAATCCCAAAAAAGTGGACCATGGTCACGGTAGATTTCGACATTTTGGGATCTGGGAGTTTGAGGGACCTAGAATCGTTGCAGCCAGAATCGCGAAATCACAAATCACGAAAACCCGAAAGCATTCGGAGGAATAGCACCAGGTCATAGGAGCAGTCATATGAAAAGTGACTTAAGGGAGGAGCTGTGGAGTTAGGCCCTATTTCGGGTTTTGACATTTCAAAATATAGAGAATAGGAGGAATGTTTGCATTACGATTCCATGAATCACGAAAATCCGGTAGCGCTTTGACATTAAGCATGTGGTCATAGAGTGGTGGTCATGTGGAAAGGGGCTAAGGGAGGACCCAAAGTCATTAATCCCTTTTCGAGGTTTCAACAACTAGGACTTGTAGGGACAAGGAGCCTGGGAGAGCTTGCATGCAGGAGTCCCGAAACCCCAAAACGCGAAAGGTGTGTTGGTTCAGAATAGAGAAGAGCACTGAAAGCTGAGTGCGTGCATATGTTTTCTCAAAGCCTGTGCTAGGGAATTAAAGGGACCTGTGGATTCATTCAAGGGGTTCTAGAAGGAGTACGAAGAGCCATTTTGGCTCAGAAGAATATCGATCCAGAGACTGGGAGGGCACAAAACCCTGGTGAGGTAGGGGGTATGCATCATTGAGTGGGGCTTGGCTTACGACTGATGAGAGTGGAGGAGTTGGCGGGGGGGGGAATGAAAATTGAGATTCCTGGAATTAAGAATGTGACGCTCATTCAGTGGGAATTTTAAGTCCAGGTCCGTCCAAGGATACAAAAAGATTGTTTCGTTGATATTGGAATGTATTGTAGTCTAGACTTCCTACCAATTTCGGGCAACTAAGTTGAAGATTCGTCTATTCCTCTCCTTCCAAATTTGCCAAAGAATGAATCCCAGTAAGAGCTACCAGATTCTATTGAGGATGGGGTATTGAAAGATTGAGGTTTTCCATCCTGCTAAAGTTTCCCAGATACCTAGGTGGTTCCTATCTATGGTTCTCATAAGGCTGGCACTATGATCCCAGATGCAGGAACTGTAAGTGCACAGATTGAGGAGATGGTTTTGAGTTTCCTCTTCTAAGCCACATAACTGACACTAGGAAGGAATGATGAAACCCATTTTCCTTAATTTATCCCAACTGAGAATGTTGTTGTGCGTAGCTAGCCATAGGAAGGTGTTGATTTTTGGCCATGATATTGCTTCTCATATCTTGCCCCAAATATCTTCTCTTAGTAAGGAGTTGTGACCAACTCTTAAGTGGCAGGCTTCTTTAATATTGAAGGTGCTCGTGGAGGTGTGTCCCCATCTAAGGATGTCATCCCCTTGTTGAATTAAAATTTTCTTGGATTCAAGTTGTTCCTGTAGAGGTTGAAGACTTAAATCAGCAGGGATGTTTAGGGCCTCGTGAGAGTTTTTCCAGGTGCACCATATTTCCCTTGTAACCTAGGGATTCAAGAAGTCTGACACTTTGAGGAGTCCTACTTCATTCGTGTAGGGGATGAAGGTGCTCAAACTTGGATCTGTATTCAGGGCTGGGATTTTTTGCCAGGAGTCACTCTAGAAGAGAGATGAAGTCCCACTCTGCAGCTCCCATAAAGCGTGTTCTGTGATGAGTCCCCTGTTGTTCCTGGCCACTTTCCAGATGAGCGAGTCAGGGCTCTGACCATTCCACTTGATGAGCTCCCTTTCCAAGATTGAAGGTGTGTATTTTTTCCTCCAAATGCATGCCCATAAGTATTGGGGTTTCTTTATCCATCGCCACCAAATTTTAGCACTGACAACCTTGTTGAGTAGATTTGGGTCTCTGAGGCCAAGGCCCCCTGCGTTCTTTGGTTTGTAGACTTTTTTCCAGCTTACCAAGGTCATTTTTTTCCCTT
This sequence comes from Picea abies, assembly GCA_900067695.1. Classification (NCBI taxonomy): domain Eukaryota; kingdom Viridiplantae; phylum Streptophyta; class Pinopsida; order Pinales; family Pinaceae; genus Picea; species Picea abies. The sequence continues at coordinate 2,265 of CBVK0100604788.1, read as the reverse complement.
CTTTAGTTCCCTGATAGAGAAATCTTCTTTGTATATTTCTTATGGTGCTGAGGATAAACTTCGGGGAAGCTAAAGCAGAGAAATCATAAATAGGAAGGGCCTGTAGGAATGATTAAAGAAGGATGAGGAGACCAAGCAAATTAAGGGAATGAAAGGTCCACAAAGAGATTTTATTTTTAAAGATGGACATTAGGGAATACAAAGATAAGTTTCTTAGCTAGTTTTCAATAAGGGGGATACCCAAGTAGAAAGAGGGGAGGACAATATGCGTAAAACACAGTAATTGCGTGAGATGATTTTGGATTTTGATTGGTGTATTAAAGAAGAATACTTAGGTCTTGGATAGATTCACCTCCATGCCCAAATATTCACAAAATTTTTTGATGAGGGATCTAATACAAAGGGCTTATCAAGCAGTGGAATTCCCCATTAGAATAATTTTTCCCACAAATTGGCTGTGAGAGATGGTGGGAGAAATACTGTGAGGGGTGAGACCAAAGAGGGAGTGATTAGTGATGGCATATTTGAGGGTCCTACTTAGCCCTTCTGCTAGAATTATAAAAAGGAAGGGCGAGAGCGGATCCCCTTGCCTTATTACTCTTGAGGGAAAGAAGGGTTTAGAGGGAACACAATTGAATAGAATGGAGAATAGGGATGAAGAGGTGAGATTGAAAATTCAGGAGACCCAATTGGTAACTCCATCTTAATTTATCAAAATCTTTAGAGAGATCCATTTTTAGGAGAATACCTTCATATTTGGTCGAGTGAAGTGAGTGGATTACTTCATGAGCTAGGATAACACTATCCAGAATTTGTCTGCCCTCCATGTATCCTAATTGTTCCGAAGAAATTATGAATGGTAGGATTGGTTTAAGGCATGTTGCAATAATCTTTGTTAAGAGTTTGTAAATGACATTATAGAGGGAAATGGGCCTGAAGTGCGAGGGGGAGGTGGTGTTTTTATCTTTGGGTATGAGAGTGAGAAAAGTCACATTGAGGGCTCGAAGGACCTACACAGATCTTCTTGAATCTTCGATGATTTCCCACACATATTCGTGGATGATGCTCCAACAATTGTGGAAGAAATCAAAAGTAAACTCGTCTGGCCCAGGATCCTTGCCCAGCAGGGTGTCTGTAAGAGATTGATCGACCTCTTCTTGGGTGATTGGTCTCATGAGTGCTTCGTTCTTCTCTTTGGTGACCTCCTTGGGGATGTTCTTGAGTATAGATTCGATATCCCTCGAATGATCTACTGGTGGCTCTGCTAGAAGGTTTTTGTAGTAAGAAAGCAACTCCTTTTCTATATCTACATGTTGTTGAATTTTCGTTCCTTGTTCTGAGACTAGGTGGGTAATACAATTTGTTTGGCACCTCTAGACCATTGAATGTGGGATTGTGTTTGTACAGTAGAGATTCCTTCTTATTAAGGGATTTTGTAAGGCCTTGAGATCTTATCTATTGTTGGAGGCTTTGAATTTTCTTATTGAGACATTCCTAGGATTGAAATATGTTGTCAAAGGTGGATTTATTCCAGGATTTCAGATGTTGTTTGAGGTTTTTTAGCCTCTATTGAAATCTATACATAGGGGTTCCTATTTGGATGGTCATTGATTCCCACCAAAGCTTGATGTTATCTTGGAAGTTTGGGTGTGTCAACCAAAATGTTTCAAAGAGGAAGGGATTTCTACCTGGGGTGCCACTGATGTTAATAAAAAGTAGTATCGGCCAGTGATATGAACCCAGGGTATCGATGATCATGCATTCCAAGTGAGGCCATCCAACATAATGGATTTTGGGATGAGGAAATGATCTAGTCTTATAGAGACATGTTGATCCCCTAAGCATCTGTTGGACCAAGTGAAGGGTCCATTATCTATTTCTACATCTATGAGTTTCAGGAGACCAATGATACGGTTGAAGTGCTCACTATCATTTCCCATAGTGCGAGTGCCCCCACTTTTTTCCACCAATCCTATTATCATGTTAAATTCTCCCCCAACGACCTTGTTAAGAACCAAATATCAATATATCATAGAAAAACCTCAGAATAAGTACTCGATGCCTTGAAAAAGAGAGAATTTCAGATAATAAGCCTCTTCGAGGGGGCAACCTCCTTTTACCCCACATAAATGTTCAAGTACATGATGATTCCAAATGAAAATGTCTCCTTGGTATATATAGGAGACTAGGAGGTATAATTACAACTAATGGAATAAAGCCAACATAAATAAAATAACATTACTAATGTAATATGCCCCAATTAAG
>CBVK0100604786.1:0-13341 GCA_900067695.1 Picea abies | reverse complement strand
GTTTAAAGGTTTTGTAACGGGCCCATACATGCCCACATGATCACAATCTAGGATAGTTTCAAAGATTTTCCTAGATTAAATCACAATAGGGAGTTAAAGGAATAGTAAAGGACCCACATGTCCACATGCTAGTTTCCTAGGGACTTTTGAATTACGCAAGGTTGTACCAAAGGCATTTAGTTAATTAGGTAATCAACACATGAAAGGACCAAGTGAAGTCCACATGTAGCAAGGTGACACCTAATTCATTAAAACATTGGCACACTTTCACTCATTCACACACAAAAGTCACTTATCACTCACATAGTTTTCCTCTCGAAACGTGGAGTTCAAAGTAAGTTTCCCCCAAAGGGATTCTGAAACACCCCACCATTTTCTTGACGAAACTATCCACTCCCATTTAATTTCAACAAGGTTGGTTCACACCCCTAACCTCTCAAACAACCACATCTAAATTTTTTCTAAAAACTCACTAAGTTTTCCTCCACAGGAGGTGCCAAAAGAAATTTTTTAGTCTAGGTAGGATTTCGGGGATAGGCATCCAAATAACTCCCCGNCCCGTTATCTGGTTCTCACATTGTCAAAACAATAGAAGTTGTCAAATAGGTAACTAAAAATCATCCAAGTCAAGTGTTCCTAACACCATAAGGCAAGGAGATACCCGTGAAGGGTTGAAGGCCGAGGTCCAGTTGTTCTGTGCGTCCCCCCTTGAGGCACCCACCTCTTGGACGAGATCCAGCCCATGACCCATTTCTTAGGCCAACCCCCAACCTCCCAAAACAACTACATCTAAAAATCTTTCTAAAAAATCACTAAGTTTTCATCCACAGTTGGTGCCAAAAGAAATTTTTTATTCTAGGTAGGATTTCGGGGATAGGCATCCAAGTAACTCCTCGTTATTTGGTTCTCACATTTTCAAAACATAGAGGTTGTCAAATAGGGAACTGAAAATCCTCCAAGTCAAGTGTTCCAATCACCATAAGGCAGGGAGATACCCGTGAAGGGTTGAAGGCCGAGGTCCGGTTGTTCTGTAAATCCCCCCTTGGGGCACCCACCTCTTGGATGGGATCCATCCCGTGACCCATTTCTTAGGCCGAAAATCTAAATGTCGCACTTTGACCGAGGTACCTAGTGGCCAAATTTAGGACATCTACCCAGGTGGCAATTGTGGGCTGCAATTGCACCTTGATTGGATTTTGTGTGGCTATTGGGAAATATCGCCATCTCTTTCAGGATATGCCCCCTTTACCCCTCATTATAACCAATTATTTCATCCTTCACTAGTTTCTCTTCCGGTGACTTCAGACCCCACTGTTGAGTACTATTGGAAGGTCCAGTGCTATTTGAGAGGAAGGACGTTACGTCTTCTAGGACACGAGCATTTGATTTTTTTTTTATTCCCCCCATGCGGACAAAACCCACTTACCCACATATATGCTTCTTTCTCATTTTATGTATGATGCACATCTGATTACAGTTTGATTTGGATATATATATTGTGTAAACATTCAAATCAAAGACTCTTGTTTCTATATTACTCTCACCACTTTTTGCACACATTCACACAGCTAGTCTGACATCATAGGGGAACCACAAAACCCCCGTCGTTCACGACGCTTTCTCAACCTCCCTCCTATATTAGGGATAGTATCTGGTCGTGCCCTCTCATCGGCACCTCCTTCACACACTCCTGTGAGTGCTACTATATTAGGATCAGCTTTGCTTGGTTCTACATTACTTGGGTCAACTTCCCAAGGGCATCCATTCACTCACTGTCCTTTACATGGAAGTGGGGGACCCACTTCCTCTCAAGGAGGGAGCACCAACCCACCTAGCCCCCCTCACAGGTCAGGTTCACAAAATACTATGGCCAGAGCTAATCCTCCCCCCCCACTGCAGATGCCATATTTGGCCTCTCTCAACATACTGAATCTCACTAAACTCACCAATGATCCTATATTGCATGATCCCACATGGCCTGCAATGCCAACAAAACTACCTTCAGACATACCAAAATTTGAAGGAAAGGTAGGGGATGACCCTGCCAACCATGTCATGACCTTTCATCTATGGTGCTCTTCCAATAGAATTATGGATGATTCCATCAGACTGCGATTATTTCAACACACACTCACTGGCCCATCGGCTAAATGGTATGTTGAAGAAAAATCGGGGTCCCACGCAACTTTTGAGTCATTGGCCAAAGCATTCTTGACCTTCTTCCAATTACCCATTCGCCACAACAATGGTCTAGAACTGATTTCTAACTTCAAACAAACCTTAGCCACACACATCGCTGACCACATTCACGAGTGGCATAGGCGACGTAGTTTGTGCAAAGAAGAAACCACCAAGCAACAATGTCTCGACTGGTTTCTTAGATCACTTGTCTCTCTCCTCGGTAAGGATGTAGCTTCCACCTTCCCTCAATCGGAAGAGGAAGCCATCAACAAGGCCCAACAGTATGACCTCATCTATGCACAGTCAGGATACTTATACATGATACTTCCTGATCTTCCAAAACCTGTGCCATTTGGCCAAGACAAACCTGGGATGTCTCACTCAGCATACGGACTAATAGGTGCCACCACACACCATGGTCCACAACCCCAACCACCACCAATGTATGGAACACCTCAATACCCATCGGCATATGGGAGCACTCCTTATTACCCCCTATCCTCTTATCAACAACCATACCCTGTTGCTATACCTCCACCCATCAGTGGACCACCACCGACACCTCCCATACATCCACCTATTCCCACAAATAGTGGTACTCCCTCAACATCAGCTTATAGTACTAGAGAAAGCACTACACCTTCCTATGTACCTTATGGATCAGTACCACCACAGAATCCTTACTTCCTATTTCTTGGTCCCCCACAACCCATGGCTCCCCCACATCCTCATGTGGGGGTAAATTTTGTTCAACCCTCTGCTGCTCAACAATACCAAAATTTTTAACAGTTGAACACAGCCAATCCAACTCATCCATCAAACAATGCCAAGAAGAAAGGACAGAACAGGAATAACAACAACCCAGGTCAAGGCGGGAATCAACCCCCACATCACCAACCCACTAGGGGCAACCAGAACCAAGGGAACCAAAACCCCCAAGGGGCCAATACTAATAATAAACGCCAAGGGAGAAATAATGTTAAAACCCTCTTCCCTTGTGCCCTTTGTGGTGAGTTTGGCCATTACACTCATCATTGCCCCCAGATCGCTGATTTCAAATGGTTGAAAGATTCTGGTAATCTTCCCCATTCTCTCACACAAACTGCCCCTTAGCAGGCACCACAACAATATGTGCAACAACCCCCGCCCGCCATGCTACAAAATCCTATTCCACATCAAGGTGTGATAAACACCCAACAGGACACACAACATCCCCCACCTCAGGGGGGACAATACCTTAACCCCAACAGTCCAGCAGAGCATACAATTCTCCTCACTAGTGAGGAAGAAATCCTTCTGCAAACACGTAGTCGTCAGTATCATACACCCGCTGAGTCTCCTTCCCTCCCTCCAGAAACAAACCCTCCACCGTCGGGACCCTCGTTGGGGATCCCTCTCCCTTCCACCGAACTACCACTTCACATCCCTCGCATCCCATTGCATCGGAATGTCCACAAACCACAGGCTAGAGCAGCTCATAACTATAGTTTGGTAGACAACTTAGCACAATCCTCGGCTGCCATGTCAGTCTTGGATGTCCTCCATACTTGTCCTACTCAGTGAAAATCACTACTTTCCGCCTTGGGGGTAGTCAACCCTGCAGATACTCGACTCATCACCTTTGATCTTGATAGCGGAGAACCCCGTCTTCCCACCTTGATCGCTTTTCAAATACCAGTGAAAATATGAAACATCACAGTTCATCGGTGTATCATCGATGAAGGTGCATCTACATGCATTATGTCCAAAATAGTATGGCAGAAACTTGGTTCCCCGGAACTCATACCCTCTGCCATCACATTACGAGCTTATGACGGACGACCATCCTCTCCTGAAGGGCTCTTTCAAAATGTCCCCATTGAACTCGGGGGCAAGACTATTCTCATCGATATCGAAGTTATCGACGCCCCGCTCGATTATAATATCCTATTCAGTTGTAGTTACATGTACGCTATGAAGGCAGTGGCATATTTCCTCTTTTGAATAATGATGTTCCCCCACAATGGGAATATCATGACCATCGACCAAGTCTCACATTATGAGCTTACCCCATCTGCCAACCTCGATAACATTCTTCCTCTCATCCACACAAACCAAGACGCATATCCACTCGTCGAGATGGGTCCTGAGATTTTTAAAGATCCATCCTTGTTAGGAACATACCATGGAGCACCACCACTCCTTCATCCTCCTAATCAAGTGTGTGTCATATCATCTAACAGAACTCACATAGAGGATGATCTTCCTCCTCAGGAGGCTTCAGTCATTTCTGACGTCCCAATAGTCACAGAACCACTCCCGCGGGAGCCTCCTGCGCACTCGTCAACCTCAACAGTCCACGAATCCACATCCCCTCAAGGGCATAATCCCGTCTAGGAGACAGTCCCCCAACCCCTCACCCAAATTCCCTTCTTTTACCCTCCACCAGGTATTGGAGCTTTTCAGGTAGTCGCAACGCTCACACTCCCTAATATTGTGTTAGCAATCCCAGTTTGGTATTTACACCCACCAGAGATGTTCCCTCGACCATCCCTTCCCCCACAGGAAGGCCTCCCCATGAAGATTCCCGTCCTTACCCCTACCACCCCCCCACTCACTAACCTCCCTACTACAGCTAAGGGCAGGAGAAAGAAGAAAGAGCCCACCGCTCCACTTCCTCCACGCATCCCAGCACCTTGCGCTCTATGTGAGAAAGAGGGACACCAAACCAAAAATTTTCCATCACTACCTGAATTACGGAATTTGATCCCCCTCAATCAAACTCCCACAACACCCGCCACTACTGCTAGTCCCACCACTACCACCCACCCTTCCAGTAGTAAAGGGTTGAGGACCAAATACGCTTGTCATATATGTTCAGATTATGGGCATTACACCCATCATTTCCTAGCACTACCACGCTTTCGAAAGACATTAGTGGCTGTACGTAAGAACTTCCAGAACAACCCCAGTCCTACTATGTCCTCGTCAACAAATATCACTGACATCCGCTATGTCACCACTTCAGTCAATGAACGTATGAGATTCCCTTGCTCTCTCTGTGATTCATTAGCTCATTTTACATACCAGTGTCCTATGATCCTTGAATACAGGCAACGCCAATTGGCCCTGCTTCACCGACCCGCAGAGGCAACAATTGACATTACCTCGTCACTAGAGGATCCTCATGTCATTTCTCCCGAGCCCGAGGCACTCCCAACATCTCCATGGTTCTTCAATGATGTCTCTGAGGATTTACCCTGCAACCCCCCCAACTCTCCTGCTCATTCCCCTATGGACACTCTCCACCCAACCACCACGGGTACCCCTAAGTACTTCAACATATGGTTTATGTCGATTGAACCCTCACCGTCTCCTAGCATGGTTCCCCCTGCTTCTTCATCAGGGGGCAACCACACTGTCACCGAGATCGCTCCTCATGACCCCTTGTATTCTTGGCGATTCCAATACGACGAAGAAATACTCGAAGAGTTAAATCACCCGGACTCTCCCTGGGATGTGCTACACCACCGTGTACTCTTCTCTCCACAGGTGGCCTCTATGCCTCCTAACCAAAACCCCACTTATGCGGTCAAAACCAAGGATTTTATCCCATCAGGGCCTATCGATTGGTTCAATAATCCCATTCCTGCTCCTGATGCATTTGAAGAAGGCAACATGGCCAACATTTCCCCCACCAACAAAATCGACATTTCCATTAAACATGGCATCGTCGAAGAAATCACCATTGGAGCTGCTTGCACTCCTCAGGAAATCGCCGCATATAAAGCCCTCTTCCAGGAATATAGGGATATTTTCACCTAGTCATACACAGAAATGCCTGGCCTCAATCCCTCTATTGTGAAACATCACATCGACACCTCGCCCGACATCACACCAGTTCGCCAAAAATAGCGACTGCTACACCCATCCAAAGCCACGGCTATCAAAGCTGAAATTGACAAATTACGCGTTGTCGGGTTTATTTACTCCATCGCTTATACTTCATGGGTTTCCAACCCTGTACCCGTTGACAAAAAATAGGGCACTATCCACGTTTGGATAGACTTTCGCGATCTCAATAATGCATGTCCCAAAGACAACTTTCCAATGCCTTTCTTTGATCAAATTATCGACGACTGCACCGGCCACGAGGCTCTCTCCTTTATGGACAGATTCTATGGCTATAACCAAATTCAAATCCACCCAGCCAATCAGTATAAAACCACATTCACTACCCTGTGGGGTACCTTTTCATATCGTGTCATGCCTTTCGACTTAAAAAATGCCGGCGCAACTTTCCAGCGGGCGATGACATACATCTTCCACAATCTGGCTAAAGTCATCCTCACCTACCTAGACGACCTCACAGCTTGTTCCAAGAAATGCACCCAGCATCTCGATGATTTACGAATCATCTTTCAGCAATGTCGACAGTACAACATCCGCTTGAATCCTCTCAAGTGTGTGTTCTGTGTCACCACAGGGCACCTCCTCAGCTTTCTTGTTTCCCAAAGTGGTATTACCGTGGACCCCCTCAAAGTCCAAGCTATCACTGAAATTCCACCTCCCTGGAATTTAGGGCAACTTCAGAGTCTTCAGGGCAAAGCTAACTTTCTTCGATGCTTTGTCCCAGATTACACCATACGCGCACATGGTTTCCTTCACTTACTACATCACGACATCCCATTTCACTGGGATGACCACACCCAACAGTCATTTGATGATCTTAAAACAACGCTTTCAAATGCACCTTTAATCAGTGCACCTGATTACAATCATGACTATATCCTCTACGTATCAGCCTCAGCTGTATCAGTAGCCGGTGTCCTCATCCAGCTCGGAGATGATAATCGTGAACATGTCATTTATTACATTAGTAAAAACCTCTCAGGGCCACCCTTGAAGTATAAACATGAAGAGAAACTTGCTCTTGCAGTTGTCCTCGCAATCCAGAAACTGCGCCATTACATTCTACTTCGCACCACAAAGGTCGTCGCAGATTCCAACCCTATGCAGTACCTGCTCAGCCATCGGTAAATTAACGGAAAATTCACTCGATGGATTGTTATCCTTCAGGAGTACGACCTCGAGTTCTCAACACCTAAGAGTAAGAAGGCCCTCGTTCTCGCCGAACTTGTCACGACCCTCCCCTCGGACACTACCAGCGCCCCCGTCAACACCGACTTTCCAGACGAACATCTCTTTTACATCACTTCAGATGATCCTTGGTACGGTGAACTTCTCGTCTACCTCCGAACTCAAAAGTTTGGTAACCACCTTTCACGAGATGATTGTCGACGTATTCACCATCAAGCCCCCCGCTACCTTCTCATCGGAGACATCTTATACTGGCAGGGCGTCGACACCATTCTTCGTCGATGCCTGACTATTGACGAGGCCAATAGAGTCTTAAATGACTGCCACAACGACGCATGTGGGGGCCATATTTCGGGTATATCCACTGCTCAAAAGAATATCTGAGCCGGTTACTTTTGGCCTACCTTGTTTCATGATTGCATTCATGCTGTGAAACGATGTGAGAAATGTCAGCTCTATGCCAACAAAGCCCGAGCTCCCCCCGCTCTTCTACACCCTGTCATTATAGCCGACCCTTTTTGCAAATGGGGCATCGAATTTATGACTTGTAATCCACCCTCCAGTAATGGTCACAAATACATCGTTGTCGTCGTTGACTACTTCACCAAATGGGTCGAATCTATGCCCACTTTCAACAATACCGCTGACACTGCAGCACGTTTTTTCTTTAACCACGTCATATCCCACTTTGGAGTACCCCTCCAACTCGTTTCCGACCATGGGAAACACTTCGAGAATGTGATCTTCGTCAAACTCTCATCTCGGTTAGGCTTCTCTCATGAGTTTTCCTCACCATATTACCCTCAGTCAAACGGACAGGTCGAGGCAATTAACAAAGTCCTCAAGACCATGTTACAGTGCACAATTAATAAACATAAAACCAATTGGCATCATATGTTATTTTTTGCGCTATGGGCTTACCGAATGTCTGTGAAAACCGCTACTGGTTTCACACCATTTCATTTAGTCCATCGGGCCGAGGCAACTCTTCCCATCGAGTGTGAAATTCCCACCTTACACACCGCAATTGAGCTATTACCTAACACTGCTCCAATGGAGCAGCGCTTGCTGAACTTGGAGTCTTTGGATGAAGATCGTCAATCTTCCTTACAGAACAATGAGGCAGCTAAAAAATGATCCAAGGTTACCTTTGATCGCAATGTCAACCTTCGATCATTCCACGATGGCGACCTCGTCCTGGCTTACGATATTTCTCATGATACCTTCGACCATGGAAAATTCGAATCACTCTGGCATGGCCCATACATCATTCAACATTGCCTCACCAAAGGCGAATATATCCTGGCCTCTCCCGACGGCCTCTCTCTCAACGAACCCGTCAACGGGTTGTATCTCAAGAAATTTTACTCTTAAAAGTAGTCATTCTACTTTAGGTTATTTCTTTTCTAGTGTTTTTAATCTTTTTTCTCCTTCCCTCACGTCTAAACTATCCTTTGTTCTATTGATAGATGCTTCCTCCACCAGCCTACCACATCAGTTACGCCGATAGTGCCAGCCGTTGGACACAAAATCTTGCTTCGGCTGCTTGGGATCTCTACACCCCATCACATGACATGCTCCATTCAAGCAGCATATGTTTGGGGCCAGCAACCAACAACCAAGATGAATACACTATTGTCATTGGCCTCCTGTCTAACGCCCAACATCATCATATTCATCACCTTAGCATCTTCCTCGACTCTCAACTAGTCCTTCTCTAGCTCAACAATGTGTACTGCATACGCGATCCGTGGCTCTTTCGCAAATACTTGTAGGTTAGGCTATTATCTCGACATTTTGATTCCATTACATTTACACATATTCCAATACAATTGAATCAATTAACAGATCACATAGCTAACATGGTGTTAGATTGGCATATATCACATCAAGCTACACGTACATAAGCATCTCACAAATACTATCACAGCATATATATAGAATAGACATCATCAACTCATCAGCAAAAAAAAAACATGTAGACACCATATGAATTTAAAAATATGTATACTCATGTATATATAAAATCCCATCAGGCCATCCGAATGTTTACATAAAAAAATACATGTATCCGCAGGCCAATGCAGCACCTCGGTACAAAAAATGGGCTCACCAGCCTATATACAACAAAAAAGATATACATCATGCACCACTCATGGTGCCTCTATCGCGCCACCACCTGCTCCTCCCTCAGGCGGTGGCGGCCCACCACCACTTGCCCCAGGTGGTGGTGGTCCACCCATAGGACCCTCCTGCCCTGGCGGTAGACGTCCACTCGTCATAGCAAAAACCACTGCTGCTCGTCGCACTATGGACCGCCATTGTGGCGGTACCCCCACACACCACTCCAGGAAACTCTCGTCCTGGATACGCGACCAGATACCCTCCGGCACATCTTGCAAAACCGTCTCCAGACGACAGCGTATATCATCAAAATCCACTCCGACCACTGCCGGAGGAGTGTGTGATGGCCCCGCGGAATCCTCCCGCCGACGTCTCTCTCCCTGCGGTAGTCTCTCCGGCTCTCGACGAGCCGATGCTCTCTGCATCTCCACCTCGCGCCAGCGAGGTGCCACATCTGCACATGCAAAAAAATAACAGATAGTATCAACATCTATATCATATACATATGTATTGCTATCTCAAAAAACAAAATAAACCAAAACATGGACACCAATACTAAACATACCTCGATGGTCAAACACCTCCCCTGGAGGTAGCACCATGTCCGGGTCATCCTAGAAGTCCACCCCAGCATAGGGGTACCGAAGTATCACCTACGGCATCTGCCGCCATACCTGTGCCGCCTCTGCCGAAAATAAGTGGCCACCTTCGCCACCACCATGACGAAGAAAAATTGTCGACCACTGCCTCAACCGTGGCTCTCGTGCCCCCGACACCTCCAATAGGATCCTCGGGCGCAACATCGACACCCTCTCTAGAAACCAGGCCACTAGGATCCACCTGAATGAAAACTCCCCTGCACCAGTGGACCAACAGTGGTCCAACTGCGCCACCATCTGCGCATGCAGCGTTAGCCCCCAAGTGAAACGCTCGCCGGCCAACACTCTCTCCAACACCAGCAACTGGCTACCACTAATCCGCTGGGTCGCCAGTGACCCATATACCCACACAATCATCGCTGCTATACAACGATGCGCCAGGGAATCTATAACCGATATACTCACCACTGTCCCGGACATAAATTTCTGACCTGAACAATATCTCCGACCAATCTCGGCGAGCAAAGTAGTCCTAGGCAGCACCGGCTCCGCCGGTAGGGGCGTTCCCCGAAAGGGGAGCCCAGTCAAGAAATATACATCCTCCACCGCAGTGAAGGGGATCTGCTCTCCTCACATGAGGAAGCAGTGCAGCTCCGGACTCCACATCTGGATGAGGAACTGTAATAGATACTCCTGTGCCCGTATCAACGGGCACTCAAAGAACTTTAGCAACCCACAGGTTGCCAAAGTCACTTGAACACCGAGCTCCTCAATGGCCATGGCATATCGTAACTGGGCCCAGTCTCGCTCTCGCCACCGCACTGGCATCATCACCGTCGTCCACCTGCGGACAACATAGAGCCCTATGTCAGCTCAAGCAACCATCCAAACATCAAAAGACTCATTTTTTTGTACACCCCAACCTTGCCTCCTAGGCATGGTTTTGTTACCCACAGGCGTGCACACATGTGCGCCTGTTCACTATACAGGTGCGCACGCATGCGCGCCTATTCACTACACAGGTGCGCATCAGTTAACATTTCCCAAGTTAACAAAACCCTTGAAATTTCATTTGGATATTCCTGGAGCTTGGAGCGATGAAACCATCGACCGCTTAGACCAAGTAGGTGTCCTATCCCTGGAATTGCATTCCATTATTTTATTTTTTCAAATTCTTGCAAAATTGGGGGTGAAGGTTCCCTTTTTAAAAATGACTTTGCGCATCCACTGGTTTCCTTACAGAGACTCGTAGATGTCCAAGGCTTCTATAAGCACTAGTCATGGATCTCTGTGACTATCAAAATTGAATCCCACGGATGCCAAGAGTTAAGTTAGAAAAAAAATAATACTAACTTGTTCTATCTTTTAACTTGGTAAGAATGTCCATCTATTGGAGGGAACGTGAACACAAGGAGGTTTATTTTGCAGTCTTTGATGATGATGACACAAAACACGCACTCCGAGAGTGTGGCATGTATAAATTCTTTCAAATTGGTGGGATGAGATCGCAAAAGAGATTGCTAAATATCCTTATCAACTACTAGCACCCAGATGCCGAGGCCTTCATGCTTGTAGGTAAATCATTGATGATCATTATAGAGGACATATATTTCATCACACATTTATCTCATAGAGGGGAAGTGCCTAACTTCCAAGCCCATGGTGGAGGTGGTCAGACCATCAATGATACATAAATGAGTATTGTGATGAAGGAACAAAGAAGAGTGGTTCTCAGGTACCGATCAGACATATAACCAATCTCAGTCTCTGAGTCATTTTATACACCATGCTCTACATTGTAGCGTCCAAATCCTTGCATTTGGATTCTCAGGCCCAAATGAAGCATGGGGTTGAATGCTTGAGGCCAACCATGTTCGATGGGAGCACTTTCATGTTGATTTGCATGAAGTCTCAACTCATAGACTACAAGTTGAGGAAGATCAAGAACTTTGGATTTGGTAGTGTCCTGTGCACATTTTTCTTTGAGAGGGTGCCCATGATGAGGCCCAAGACCTATGTGCAAGGACATTTGCGACCATGGCCCTCCATGGTACATTGGACCGAGTTGTTGGCTTGCATAGGAGGAGGGAATTTTTCAAACCATTATGATGATGAATTCTTCTATTAGTGGGACCATTGGGTCCCTTTTATCAAGGACTACCCTTACACTGGGATTGAATTCACACAGGATCCCGACGTCATCATTCCTCCCAGCAATGAGGCACAAGATATAGGTAATTTTAATTTAATTTAATTTAATTTTTAGTTTTTATATCATATGTATATAGGAAAATAATCTATCTTTTTGTGAGATCCATGATACTAATGCACTCTTCTTTCCTATAGCTAGAGCACCAATGAGGCCAATCGATGTCCCATGACATTAGTCATAGAGGAGGAAGGACTAAGTGATGTCGCACCACCAAATTTTTGGAGTGTGGGATGGAACTTCAAGGCCCCGACCCTCAATGTTCCAATGGCGATCATAGACGACTTGCTTATAGGCATGCAACACCATGTAGTGGGGGTACTCTGACCGTGGCTCTGATTATTCCAACGTTTGGCCAACGTCGTACTTTGTTATAATAGGGTTCACCAACCTTATTCCTAGACTTACTATGTGCTCATAGAACCATTTTGTACTTATATGATACTCTGGGTTAAAAACCCACATCTTGTATGATGGACCACTTTTTGACACACACACACACACACATATATCTACTATCATTTTTTTGTGCGTTATCGTTTATGCTTTACTTGCAAATTACAAATATTTACATGTGTGATTGTGTGTGCTTATATTGATGATGATATAAATTCCAATCTAAAATATAATTAGTGTAGGAATCAAGTAATATATTATCACACCTAGGAACATGTTCATAAGTAATGAATTCAAATGATCATTCCAAAATACGTACCCTAAGGAAACAACGCAACAATATCGAGTCATGGATCTAGTATAAACCATTCAACTACAAGACCACCAACTGAGAATCTAAAAATTTGTTAAGGAATCGAATGTCACGTGACAAAGCATCTCGTAAAAGCTCAATAATGACACTATATTTGACAACATTGTTGGTATTTTCTCCAAGACACACACCTCCAATAGACACTAGCTCGGTAATAGGAAAATAATTTACCCAAGCTACGGAAGCCAAGTTTTGAGAATGGTGACTGGAACCATCCGCGTACCCAATATAAACTAATGATTCCTTAAACATATTCCACACAATAGAAGCACACAATCACTAATGCACAAAGAGACAAAAATGCTAAAAAAACTATGTATAAAAATAAACACTATTTACAAAAAGACTAGTACTCGAGTTGTGAGGCTCAAGCATAGTAT